>JARFIW010000557.1:0-28240 GCA_036346225.1 Platerodrilus igneus | reverse complement strand
ACCCAGATAATATTAATTGATTAAAGGGTGTATTTAAAGAATTACGAAAATTATGAAGTGTAAATATTATTTCCTTTCATTATATTAATGTTGATTGACTTCGTGTTATCAATTCAAACAGGTAATCATAAAGGGGTGAAAGAAAATTGATCATCGTAACGTTGTGCACTCTGTGTAAATTAAAAAGGGCTAGCCGTGGCATAATAATAAAAGTAAAAGATTAAAATAGAGGTAAACACAGAGCGGTGGCGTTCAGTAGAACGTTTATTACGCCGAGTACGGCGCGATCATATCAATATATATGTAAATAAACTGTTATGAAAGCAATAATAAGAGCTTATTCACCTATACAAATCGGGCTAATAGTTGTATAGCCATTAACACAACAATAGCTTTCTTACTTCACAAGGGAAAGAGACATCCACTTACCGGTTTCAGCTTCCTTAAGCTTCGTCAGAGCGAATTAGTTTCCAACAACCCAGGAATTATATCTAGCGCTTAGGGGTTGAAGGGTGGGGGGTTAAAAATTATATAATTAAATGACAATTTAAAAATAAAAATCGACGTGTCAGAGCTTTTTACTCAGAAATTGTCAATAATCATTAAATCGAATATATCCGTTACTTTTGGGAAGCACTGTATATATATATATATATATATATATATATATATATTTATATATATATATATATATATATTACTCATATTTAGACCAGGGTAGAAAATTAATGGATTACATCAAATAATTTTAATCACCGTGTATATGGAAGTTTATTAGATAATACGCTTTATTAAAAACCCGTGGAGAATAAAAATTCATTCGTTTTATTAAAAATAAGAGATTAAAATTATTTACAAGACGCTTCATATAAAAATAAGCAGTTTTAAAATGCTCAACGTGTAATTTAATTATTCCAAAGTAAAGAATCAAATGGAAATTACGTGCAAGATTTATATGAATTGATTCAAGTTTGGGCAACGAGTATTAAACGAAACGTACAGATAATAATTGAATATTTAATTAGGATTCACTAAAAATTAAAGAGTATTAATTTTAATTGAAGTTAATTGAACCGTTAGTAACAGATAATATCTATAGAAACTTGTAAAACCCAAGATTATAATACCAGAAAATAAAGCTCTGAGAATTAATATTATTTTGAACACCTGCGTAGTTTAAATATCACATACGGCGTAAATTTTGTAGATAATTAATAGTTTCAAAGAATCTTGGAGAAACCGGGGCTTAATATTCACGAGAATGTGCGATACGGGGTTATTAAACCCAGATAACAGTCCACATGGACTAAAATATAATCGATAATAAAGAATATCAATTTGCACCAATACGAACAGGTTAGAAAAGGAAAGAAAATGCGTCAAGCAAAGACACATATAGTAAAGGCGGGATTTAAGCAACGTCACGAGGGTCACAATTGGTTGAAAATAGGATGCAAATATCAGAGGTAGAAACAACAATTTCGGTATAAAAGTCAATTAGTTATTTCTCGGACATGCTTGCGTGCCGTGTGTTGAAATTTCTGAGATTTAAATGGGACGAGTGAAAATTCGTAAAATCGACGCGCGAGCGACAGACTGGGAACATAGAATGAGGAATTCTTTAGAATTACCCGTTTTGAGGACAAAAGCGACGTGCCGGCTTTTTGCTATATATACCGAGATGAATATAAACAAGCCCTCTTAGACTCTTAGACTTTTGACGATTCGATGCGTTAAAAGCTCTTACATCCGCGACTTGATTGAAGATGTTAAACAGTGCATTTTAGTTTGATAAAATAAATTAAAATTTTGCTCGTATATTTTAGTGATTCAAAATAGTTTGTTATTTACGTGCTAACATGAATGTACTTCAGTGCACTTAGATACAAGGTAATAAAATTTAGTTTCACTGTACCAATTAGCAAAATTTACAACGACAAATGTATACACAAAAGTAGGCAGTTTTGGCGTATATTGGTGAAAGAAGTATGAAGTTATTTGCTATTTTCGGGGTGTTAATAATTAAATGGTTCAAATACGTGTCTGGATCCACGAAACAAGGGTCAGATATACATAGATGAGTTCCGGAAAAGCCCAGAAACAACTGGTGATGGAGAAAATTTTAAAAGCGTTGAGAATTAGAAGCGGTAAATATAATCCTGTTGGAATGGTGTGATTAACTAAAGGGACGATGTACTTTGAAGCTACGAGGACAGTAACCTTCAGGTAAATTATACTATTTTGTTTGACATTTTGTGTGTGTTGAATAACTTTATAATTGATTTACTTTAAATGGACATTAGTGAAATTGTACTAACCATAAAATTTTAATTTTAAGATGAAATTTGCTTGTTGAAGTAGAAAGGGTATTTAGTTTTGATGTTCGGTAATATGATGAAAATTTGGGTATGTCTTTGAGCTCAATTAGACGAACCTGGTTAATTAACGTAAAGGGTGGTAGATGCTCCTTTATACTCAGACTCCGGTCTGCTTATATTGTTATATTAATTAGTAGGCATCCAACAAGGACTTTAATTTTGGATGCACATTAAAATGATAATAAAATTAATCTTGAAATTCTTTTAAAACTGAAATTTATGCTGAGTTTTAATTTTGAAATTTTAATGTATTCTGAATATTGATGTAAATAGAGTTAACGTTGATGTTTTAGTAGGAATGTGTTGTTTTTTATGAATGAGGAGGTTTATAACATTAGGTGAGCAGCCGAGGCGAAAAGAGGATCACAGCCGTTTATGACGCCCAATCTGTGGGACTAGAATTTTTTTTTGAAAGGACCCAGTTCCCGCATAACAGAGGAGAATATCACAGCAATATATATATATATATATATATATATATATTTGATAACTTAAATTGGTAATATATAAATTGCTGTGATTCCCTATAAGAATCGAGCCTCTGAATTGGGAGCCAAGATTGTTGTGAAATGCGCCTTTGGTCACGGTAACTGGTACTTTCTACTGATCATTCGAGCCCCACAGATTGGGCGTCATAATTTTGCTGTGAAACCTACAAAAAGCCTCACCAGAGTAAAAAAAACATTCAAGCCCCAACGTTGGGCCGTCAAGATTTGCTGTGATCCTCGTTACTACGGTGAAATTTCCTCTGATATTCGATTTCTTACCTGAATATCGCCTCTTGAATCCTTCCGCCTCGGCTGCTCACCTAGATAAAACTTTCATCCTCATTCATAAAAAAAAACAAACACATTCCTACCACAAACATCAACGTTAACTCTATTTACATCAATATTCGTAATACATTAAAATTTCAAAATTAAATTTCAGCATAAATTTCAGCATCATAAAATTTCAAGTTCAAATTTGTCATCATTTTAATTTGCATCCAGAATTAGAGTCCTTATAGGATGCATACTAATTAAGTTAACAATATGTACAGACCTGAGTCTGAATAAAAGGAGCATCTCCCACCCCTTTACGTTAATTTAACAGGTTAGTCTAATTGAGCTCAAAGACAGACCCAAATTTTCATCATAATCAAAAACATAAACCTGATAAATACTCCTTTCTACTTATACAAGAAAATTTTACCTTAAAATTAAAAATTTGTTGTTTATATAAATTTACTACTGTCCATTTTTATCAAACAAATTATAAAGATATTCAACACACACCAAAACATCTAAGATCGAACAAAATGCATAATTTACCTGAAGGTTAATGTACTCGTGGCTCCAATGTACATCGGACTTGCTCATCCCACCATTCCAGCTGGTTTATATTTACGTCCTCGGATTTCTAGCCGCCTTTAAAATTTTTCTACACCACCATTCGTCTAAACGGTTTCAGGGTTTCTCAGGAACTCATCTAGATATATCGTAATCTTGTTTTGTGGATCCAATTACGTTTACGAATAACATTTGATTACTAACACTCCCGACAAATAGCACGGAAATTCATGATTCTTTCACGCTATTCCAAAAGCTGCATACTTCTATTTATTTATTTATCGTTATTAATTTGGATAATTGGTACAGTAATACCCGCAAATATGACTAGACTTTATTACCTTTATTTTATCTTCTCTAAGTGTACGAATAACTTTTATTGTAGCACGTAATCACCACGTATTCTACTTAAAGTATCGAATAATCAAAAAATAAAGAGCAAAACTGTTTAAAGTATCGAATAAAATCAAAAATATAAGAGAGCCAAACACTTATAAGCACGGGTTTATATAATGGCCCGCTTGCAAGTCGAATTTTTAGAAATTCGCATTCTCTTTTCCCTTCCGACGGCTCGGCACAGCGATTCTACTAAAAATTTGCACACGTCCAAGTTGAAATCTAAGAATTTTCCACACGCCTCGCAACACGTCCGAGAACAACTAACTAATTTTATATAGAAATTCTTATGTTTCCACTTCTCATATCTGCATTTTATTTCAACCTTAATTTCCAATCTAGTCTGTTCGTTCTATCCACAACCTGTGCTCTTGTTTCATATATCTCCCCTCGGATTTCTAGCCGCCTATCAATGCATTCCATCTCGCTTGTCTTTATACCACAAATTTGCTTTCTTCCTTGCACTCATATAGCTTAAAGTTTATCGACTATCATATACATCGTTATTTTTGCGGGTGTTCTGATTTCTAATACGCTGAAAGCTTTTACATGTTTTCCCCACGTCTATAATTTCTCGCTAGTTTTAGTACTTAGAACGATTAAATTAAATACAAGTTGAGCATTTTAACTCGACTTCCTTTTATAGAAAGCGTCCAGTGAATAATTTAAAACTCCTTTATTTTTTTTTTAACGAAACGAATAAATTTTTATGCTCCATGGTTTTAATAATGCTTATTATCTAATGAAATTCTATACAAACCCTACATTCTAATTGAATGATTTAAATCTTTAATTACGCGTACTATTTTCCACTGTTTTAATATACACGGTGTTTAACATTATCTAAATAATATAAACCCTATGTTTAGAAGTAAATGACGAATTTATCCAATATGCCTTTAAATGAAGCGTATTATTACCCAAAGCTTTCTTATACATGGTGATTAAAATTATTTGATGTCGAAAATAGTACGCGTAATTAAAGATTTAAATCATTCAATTAGAATGTAGGGTTTGTATAGAATTTCATTAGATAATAAGCATTATTAAAACCATGGAGCATAAAAATTTATTTCTTTCGTACAAATGTAAAAAAACAGTCGTCATGTATAAAGACGAATACCATAATAAAATTCATGAAATACTGTAATATATATATATATATATATATATATATATATATATATATATATATATATATTACCAATTTAAGCTATCAAAAAGTTTTCTTAATGCCAATCAGAATATTATGATAATAAATGCAGACAAATGTAAAAACACAGTCGTCATGTATAAAGACGAATACCATAATAAAATTCATGAAATACTAAATGATGATAGCACTTATAAAGTAAAAAGATTAACCCTACAAAAAAAATTCAAAACACTCTTAATACGTTTGTTAACAAACTTATGAATAAAAAACAAATAACGGAAAAATGTAAAAATCAATTAATATGCCATAATGGTCATGCCCCATATCTCAGTTATCGAAAATAATTATTTACAAATGATTACTCAATATGTACACATCATTATCAAATTGATTCAGTACTTTTGTTTCACTACATCTCAAAATTTAGCAATTATTTTTCATATAGATATATAAAATTCGTATTATGTACGTGAGTAATGATATTTTAACAAAAATTTTATTCAGTCTTGTGTAGTACTACGATAGACTTCACATATAAGTATCAGTTCAATGTACTTCCAAATATTTCTAAAGTTCAATTAGGCATACATAACCTAACCAATGAACAAACATTTTTTAGAATCTCAGTATTTTATTAATAACAATCTATACTATTTAGGATGAAATATTTTATTTTTCCACACATACTCAATAATTATTAACTTTCACATTTACTCTTAATTTATTATTTCAAAAATGTAAGCAATTTAACATACTGCCCTCTATGAATTTCAACGGCACATATCAATATTAAAAATGGAGTTTCCTTAAAATTCACTTCAAAATCACAAGGAGATAAAGGTCAAACGACGTTAAATAACTTAGGAATTTCCAACTTGATTGGAGAACAGATGTAATCAAACCTTGCACGTTTTTTCAGAATAAACAACATACCAGATGTTCAACAGCTTACAAAAATACCAGTGATGAATTTATGCAAATCTTGAAGCCTACTAATACCATCACGAACTTGATAGATATTTCTCAAATCATCCCATGTGAGCCATAACCAAAAATCTTACTGTAGATAAATTTATCAATTCAGAATTAAATTCCAGACACTGAATATTCTAACATTTCAATATTCAAATTAAATCTTCCGAAATTATATACCTATATCTAAATTATTTTTGTTGCATGTGTTAGTGACTCTTGATAAAATTAACATCGTGTAGTACAGGCAACCACTGAAGCAGAAACATAATAAGAAAAGCTCTCTTCTCAAAACTAAAATGAAGCCAGGAATCTAATCACTACACGATGTTTTCCTAGTTTTACGGTTTTTTTCGAACCCGACACCAAGCATAATTTCTGAGCGCCATCTTCTAGATAAGAAGTTTGATTTTCACCCGCAACAGCTAACGTAAAAGTGTTTGTCAATTCGACAAAGGCTTGTTAATTCGACAGTTACAACGATCATTCTACTTATAAGAGGAGGGCGATCTTGAAATAAATCTTATAAGAGTTATTACTTGTTACCGTACAATTTGAAATTATGCTCACAGTTATGAAGTATAAAGTTAAATTAATACAACCGATAATAAATACATAAGGTAAAACAGAACCTTAAAATCAACTACCACTTGGAAATTTACAATGATGGAAGGCTTGAAATAACCTTCTATCAATAACAAAAGCATAAGTATCCATAAAAATACTGATGGAAAATAAACCTCTATACGCAATACATATTGTTAGTTTGCCACCTATTCAGAATTTTCAAGAACGACATTTTGTGAAGAGGCACCTCATAAAGTCACCCAGGATAAGAATTTCTATTTTTCAAGGGCACTTTTTAATGGGCTTTAATGGGTTAATTCTTTAGAACAAAGATTTGCTGGGCTGGAACATGAGAATAATTATTTCAATGTTTAACATATAACGGATAAACCAAGAAAATGTTAGTTGTACCGAACTTCTGTCGCATTGCAAATATTTGGAAATCTTTTTATCCGATGGCGAAACTTGTGATTACTGAACTTTCAAATAAGATAACCACAACATGTACAGTTGTAAAAAATGACTTAGAGGCAAATCACTTTAAGAAGAACCCAACATCATATGCCAGATTGCGCAGAAATGTAATAACAGTGGCGTAGTTGAGTTATTACAGTGACGGTTGGGGATGCATCTTATAAATACTCCCACACCCCGTTTCGTTTTTCATTCAGTTCCCGATTAGAGCAGAGTAATTGGCAGAATTTAGTGATAAAAGATATAAGAGTATGCTGATAGTATAAACGGAAGATATGGCGTTAAATAGTAAAAAATTAAACATAACCAATTGAATTATAATTTAAAATTTCTAATATAATATCGCCATATGAGTTGTGTGCATCAATGTCCCTTAAAAATACTGCTTTAGCAAGGTTATTTTGTAAAATCCGATAAAGCAAATGATTGAATACCATGTTACTTAAGTGGTTTCTATCTCATTCTAGTGTTCTGCAAACACATCTGTTGAGTAACTTATTGTTTTATTAATGTTAATTGTTATATACAAGATATTTTATATTAGTTAGATGGCGGTTTAAAACTGTCCGTCTGTGTATCAAGTAAAAATAACTAGTAATGAAATCTAAAACTTTTACAAAATTATGTATCCATACTCCTTGCAAATGAGGAAATTTTGTGGTCAAACAAGATTTGATCCTTAAAGGCAAGATGCATTAAGATCAAGTTTTATCAATAGAGGCTTTAATAGCTCTGAATTTAATACATAACCTAATTTCTGCATCGATTAAGTTAACTTTAAAAAGTTCAAGAATACTAGTATAGAGGAAAATGGCAAAACATTTTCACAAAACGAAAACTAAAAAGTGGTCTTTATGTGTATACCTTATTGTCAATTGCATAATTGTAAAATCAAATAAACTGTAACTTTTGCAGTCGATACAATATTTATGGCACGAAGACTGGGACATATGCTGGTAAAGAATTTCTCTTACCACTAGGATTGACTAATAGGTCTGTTAGGATATGCTCAACGCATGGAGTTTAGTATATTACTGTTTTGTATAACTAAAGATAAAATTAAAGATACAGCATAGATAATCAAAAAACACTTTTGATAATTAAAACAACTTCTACAAAAAAGTTCATTAACCTTTTAATTTTTTTAATTTCCTTTAATCACTTTCTGAATCATCAAAAGGATCAATGCCACTGAGATTACAATAATCCCTTTCAAGTTCTTCATCTCCATCATCAGAATCGCCAGTGTTTACTGTAAAACATAAATGATGTATAGCTTCGTCTAAAATTCTCTCAGTAGCTAAGTACGATGTAACGGGCATTTTTGTACCTTAACATTTTTTACGCTTTTCCCCAATTAGTAAATACATTGTTTTTGGATCGCTGTTTGTATAAAGTAAATACTTTCGAATAGTTTTCAGAATTGTATGCAATTTAACTCGCGTGTATTAATTTTAAAAGTAGTTTAATTGAAGATTGATTTTCATTAATAAATAAATTGCGAGGAACGAATTTTAATTGGATTATTCGTAAATTACTTTCCAACTTATCGAATACGATAAACAGCTCGTAATTAATTAGTAGATATGATGGCTGCATTCATATAAATTTTGTTCCTTATGTGGATATACAAGTCTAGATAATTTACGATAAGCGGTTGTAATAACAACGATTGAATAGAAAGAGATTAGAGAGAGGAGTTGTAGTTTGTTCTTGGTTCCTAGATATTAATTACGTGAAAAGTACTGTTTCCTTGTTGCTTTAAAGATAGTGAGAATTAATGCAGTATAAATTGTCGAATTGTGTTTTTAGTTGTTTTTCTTGTGAAATGGAAGTTGTATATTAACTGTAGCAGGGTAGTTCTAATTACACTGAAGGAAAGATGCTTTATAGGCGAACGTGTTTTACTCGACCGCACGTGCTTGTTTACGGAAAATCGACGGACGGTTTTAGTGATTACGCGTGCTTTACTAATTGTGTTTTTAGTTGAGTTTCTTTTGAAATAAAAGTTGTAGAACTTGCTTGCTAAACTTGACCGATTCTTCTTAGGATTAATGTGTGTGCGATCTAGTGTAGTGGTTCCCCTTTTTTTATCAGGGTAAGTGCAATAAATTTGTACAGAATTTTTAAAGAAGCCACTTTAGTTAGGTTTTAAACTCCCTGAAACATTTGCAAAATGAAATTGCAGAAGTGTTTAACTCATTCCGTATTAATGATATGTTAAATTTACCTTGCATTTAATAAGTAAATAAAATATGAACGTACATTTTTTTTAAAGACGAGATTGTGAGAGTGATCGTGCTTTTAAATGTTTCACCGTATTTAAACAATGCCTTTACCAACTGAAATTAGCTTCAGAAGTTGACGAAGTTCTTTCTGCTGAAGCAGATCCGCAATACGAAAAATTCTTGGCGGATGTTTGGATCGGAATTATACTAACTTTAATTGTTCTTAGTTGCGTTTGTTACATGAACTATTTCATACTTGTTATTACTTTAAATATCTATCTGTTTGTTTCGCAATATTCTTCGTCGTTCTGATACCTTTTACAATAGACTTGCCTGCGATTAAAAAAAAGAAGAAAGAAAAAAAATCAATACTGCTGAATTACTCATATCAATTGTGTCTTATCTATTTATCTTTTGTTAATATTTTGTCTGATTTATGTTTAATTGGTGTGTGAGGAAACGTTTCTGCTACTCCCCAATATTACCTCACTTTGTACTAAAAATTTTGTATTGCTTTTACCGTTGTTATATTATATAGATTATCTAAACAATTTTTTTTTCATTCTACCAAGTACGGAATAACTTAGACTATGCATTGCTGCTATGCTTTTTCTTTATTTCAGGTTTGCAGTACTAATCTTTTTTTTATTGCAGGTTTGCTATTCTAATTTCTTTTATTGCAGGTACTGTTACTAACTCCTTACCGCCGCATACATCATAGGTCAGTCTGCTTTCTACAACCCCCCCTACTCTCCCATTGAGCCCGGTCATTTCTTTGATTTTCTTTGTGTTACGCACGGCTACGAAGAAACGTAACATAAATTTGGCGCCCAACGTGGCTGCCACGAAATAACGTAACAACGAATCTGCTGTTTTGTCAACATGAGCACAAACAGATGCCCATTCTGCTGCAGTAATTGAATTGAATTTCTCTAAAGCTAAATGCTTCACATCGTTTAGCTTAAATGTAATATTTCTTGCTGCGACCCAATTTTTTACAATTGCCCATATCTTCTCTATCGAGTTAAGTTCTGGATGATAGGGCGGCAACCTCAATACTGAATGGCCATGTTTGTGCAGCAACGTGTCTAATGCATACATTGCTTGCTTTGGTTTATACATGTTAATTATTTCATAAAGCTGTGCTTTTGTTTGCAGTGGATCATGCATAATATTCCTATGTACAAGCCATTCAATCATTGTTCTTTTCAGAGAAGAACTTGTAGGATGTTTCTCAGTTAAAACATTATGATATGAAGCATTATCGATGACCAGTACAGATTTTTCTGGTAGATTAGGAATTAATTGTGTTGCAACCCATTTTGAAAAATCCTCGTAATTCATGTCATGATGGTAATCACCAGTTTTATCACCTAAATAACATTATTTTTTAGTACCATTAAAAATAAAATTAATCATAAATACCTGAAGTAAACATTAGTAAAGCATTGGTAATAAATCCATTTTGGTTTCCAGCATGTACCATAATCAAACGTCTTCCCTTAGACAGTGGTTTTTTTAAGCCCTTTGTACTATTGTCAGACCATTCCCTTGGCACAGTATGACTGCTGTGTAAATGGCTTTCGTCTGTATAAACAATGGGTCTGCCTTCAGCCTTAAATTTAACAAACCGGTTTAAGTACACAATAGGCTTATAACGAATATCATGTGATTCCATTAAAATTTTCCTCTTGTCCGAAGTTTTTTGCCACCTGCAAAATATACTACATTGATTCAGTGCCCATGCTTAGTTTAATAACATACCTATAACCCATGCGTTTGATGACTTTACGGAAAGTAGTCAGCCCACCAGTGAAATCAACTCCTGATTGTAAGATTTTGGTATAAATACGTTTTATGGTAGGTCGAATTTTCGAAGTTATTAAAATTCATGAATAACACGCCGGATAGTTTCTTTTTCACCAGGAAATAAAGTGCTTTTTGGTGCTGTTTTTTGTCTCTTTTTGTTAGAGGTAGGAAATGTAGCACATTCACAAAGTTCCTCCAGTTTCGATTCCTTATCAATAAGTTTGTACGTGCTTTCAGATATTTTTGTAGCATCTATTACTCGCTCTCTAAAACTTGCTAAAGGAATAAGTGGTGCTCCATTCACTGCTTCCTGCTTCATAAATTGAATAACATTAAAAAACATTTCTCTGACTTGTCCATGTAGTATTTGTCCCTTGGAGCCATAGGTCTTCTTCAAAGTAGTCTCCATCCTTGTACTGCAATAATAACATTTTATTTTTACACGAGTACATAATATAACCTAACAATTTTACCTTATTAATTGTGATTGTTTTTGATGTAGAATACAAAATAACACTATACAATTACAAAACGACGTAATTTAGTTCTGAAAAGAACTGTTTTATAGCAGAAAATGAAATAATATACAGAGGATAAAAAACAGCTAAGGTAAATTGCAAAATGTCAAACGAACATAAAATAACCTTGACACTTGGGCTGTGTTCTCTAGGACGGTCACAAGGTAATTTTCGATTGGTTGATCATAAAACTATACGCCACTAAAACCTGAATACTGCCATCCCTAATTACATATAATGAACTGTTCCTAACCAATTTTTGCTGTGTGCGCATGATGACGATAGGTTCTTCTTAAGTGATTTGCCTCTACCACCTACGCAGTTTCAAAATTTGTTAAAAATTGAAATTATGCTTCTAATATAAGTATCCCTTTAACAATTTTATTAACTTTTTTCGTGACTGTGCTACCGAGGAAGACTTGTTTTTCCAAGTTAAAAATAATTAAAAATTACTTGAAAACAACAATATCTGAAAGAAGATTATCATACCTTGCTACTTTAAGCTTGAGTATTAACTTAGAAACGGTATATCTTAATTAATTATAGAAGTTATTAAATTAAAAGTTAGAAAAAAACATTCATGTGGAATTATTTAGTTGGCGGATTAATATGAAAAAGGTTTAACTATTTATGTTTAACGCTGTATTTTTAAATGTTTGCTAATAAAAATTAATGCTATTTAAAGATATTGTGTTTTATTAAGATATAGGAATAAACTTGTAATTAAATCACGCAACTTCTTTCTGTATATAAAGGATGCAAATTTTAACTTTTGCATAAAGCCACTTGGACCGGTTATGGACATGAAGTTTTAAATCGACCATACTGTATATTATGGTGCTAGAGGAAACACACGTTAAATATTCAAAATGTTTAAAACATAGTTCTTGTTGTACCAGCAAATGCCAATTAAATTAATATATGGCTGTGTAACAATTTGTGCTAAGATTTATTTCCTAAATATTATATAAATACTTCTGTTTAATTCATTTTATGACGTCATTCGGACAACATCAAATAAGTTGAATTGTGCTGTCGGCAACAACGGGTTTTTTTGCGGCAAATAATTATAACCGTTTTTAGCGAATTCCGTAATACATTTGTCTGTTTAATTGTGTATTCCATAAAATCTAGAACATTTTAAGGTAAGGTTTCTATTGCGCAATATTTAAATATTCACTGCTTAACATCAGCTTCTATTGAAGATGGTAATGTTTATTGGAATTATGGTTCGGAATCATTAACATTTGAATTTTCTGATATTATGATGGGCAGTAAATAATTTTTAAATTATGAACAGAGACTCACGGATAGTTAAACTGTGACATTTACCTATGGATGAAAACGTGCACCGAAGTTCTGAATTCAAATTTGTTTACAATAACAAGAATTTCGAAAAATCTTTTTTCATTTAAGTAGTATATGTAGGTCTCCTTCGACCTCAAAAGCTGCCGCGTGTCTCACCATAATTTGGCACCCTCTGACAAATGGGTTAGGGTACACCAAAAATGTGCGATTCTTTCAACAATTAGACAACAATTAAAGTAAATTAAACTAAAAGTTTTTCTATTTAAACATGAAACAAAGAAACAATCACAAAAGCAAGAAGATCTTGAAAGTTGTAAGATTTAAAAAAATGAAATTGCGTTACTAAATTAAAAATTACGTAGAATAAATAGTTAGGTAATTATATAATGTGAAGTATGATTTTGTTTTTTTTTTAAAGGACATTAACGGTTTATGTTTTATTTTCTTCTTTGCCTAATTAAAATTATTAAATTAAATTTTGATATTCAGTACTAGAACTGGTTGGACGCGTACCTCCAATGTTTTCTACTCTGACTAACCTACACATTTCTCTGAAATTCCCAAAACCTACATTTTTTCACTGTCTGTGCGCAATAGTTTAATATAGGTCTACCTCTACCTCTCTTTTTGCCTTCTCTGCTTCTAATATATGGCATTCTACTCCTTCAAGCCTTAGTATGTGGGCCCATCATCCTATCTCTCCTTTTTTTTTTACTATTTTCCGCATATTCTATTCTTCCACTACCATTTCTAGTACCTCTTTGTTCTTAACGTTGTCTGTTCATAATATCATTGTCATGCGCTTGTAGCAGCAAATTTCGAAGGTTTCTATCTTATTCCTGTCTGTTACTCCTACTGTCGACGTTTCTCGGCCACACAGTGCTGTGTTCCACACATATGCTTTCTGAGTTAAATTACACATTTCCCTCAAATTTCCACAGTCCTCCGCGTTTTACAGCCATACAGTTTCGTGCTCTACGCATATGCTTTCAGCGATTCCATCCCAGTTTCTACGTTTTTTGTCTTCGAACATATCAGCTGCTTTTTCTTGTCAAATATAGATTGGTTTATGCATTTTTGTTTATTTTATATTTTTTGCACTTTTCTCCTTATATTGTTTTCTAAAAATATACCCTATTTTACTGATATTCAATGGTGCGTGAAGGGGGTTAAGCGACCTGACGGCTACCAAGATCTCCCGCCACTTAGATACTTGCCGAATCAATAATTTTCCCATTACTCCTTTCGCACAGTCAATATTTGTTGAGAGTCTTGCAAAACCAACACCTGTAGTTGTTTACAATAATTATCAGGTTTAAATACATTTACTTTTTCATCGTTATATTTCCGTACCAGAACTAGTTAACGCGTACCTCTATTTATTTCTATTCTGAGCTAACCTATACATCTCCCTGAAATTTCCACAGCCTTCATCTTGCACTATCTGTGTGCAATAGTCAATCTAGGTCTACCTCTACCTCCCTTTTTTCCCGTCTCTGCCTCTAATATATGCAGCACTATTCCCTCATGCCTTAGAATGTGTCCTATCATCCTATCTCTTCTGTTCTTTACTGTTTTTCATATATTTTTTACTTGCCTTACCATTCTAAAACCTCCTGGTTCTTAACTTTGTCTTCATCGTACGTCTGTGGCACCACATTGGAAAGGCTTCTATCGTTTTCCTATCCGCTTCTCCACGTTTCACAGTCGTACAGTGCTGTGCTTCACACATGTTTTCAACACTCTTTTTCTTGTTTCTGTGTTTGTTGCCTTTGAACATGGTAGTTGCTTTTTCTTGTTAAATGCAGCACGGCCTTGTGCTAATCCTTTTTTATATCTTTACACCTTTCCCATCTTGCGTTATTTGACTTTCTATGTAGCACGAAACCTTAACCTCTTGTAAGTTCTCGTTTCCTATTTGTATCTGCTTTTTGACTACTTGACATGATAGTATATTAGTTATATTTTTGTTAATTTTCATACCGTATCTCTCTGTTAGTACTGTTTACATGTCATTTAGTGCTGCTTTAAACTCTTCCTTGCTAGATGCTAAAACCGCTATATCATCTGCAAATCTACGCATATCAATTGTTTGACCCTGCATAGTAATTCCAAACGTCTTTCTGCACTTGACAGTATTCATTACCTGTTTGATATACAAGTTAAAATTTAACGCTAATAGGGCACATCCCTGTCACACCTCTTTGCAAATATTTACTTCTCTACGTTCCTGCTCTAATTCTATAACCACTGGTTGCGCTTTGTATAAGCTGTGTCCGTCTATCCCTAAAACTCATTCCAATCTTTTTGAGTATTTCGAACATTTTTTCTATTTTACATTATCTAGTGCTTTCTCCAGGTCTGAAAGCCCTATATACACGCTTTCTCATTTTTCTATTGTTTTTTTCAGTATCACCCTTAAAGCTAAAATGGCCTCACCCGTTCCCCTGTGTTCGATAAACCCAAACTGATATTCTCCTAGTATTTCCTCAGCCTGTTTTTTTCATCCGTCTTTGTACAATTCTAGTTAATATTTTTTACGTGTGCTGTCAAACTTATTGTTCGAAAATTTTCACATCTATCCGCACCTTTCTTTTTTGGTATAGTGACTGTGGTGTTACATATAGCTTACAAGTTGGAGAGACTTTGCGTTACTGATTGTCCAGCGGCTTTTAGAGTTTATGCTTGCATCTTATCTATACCGGATGTTTTATTATTTTTCAGGCCCTTTAATGCAAATTCAAACTCATCTCTAAGTATAGGATACCTTAAGTTATCCTTTTCAATGTCTGAATCCTGTTCTAGTGTATCTAGTTCCGGTCCTGCATATAAATACTCTGTATATTCTTGTCATCTAAGCATTTTTTCTACAATTTCTTTAATGATGTTTTTTTCCGCGCTCCATATATTTTTGCTGTACGGTTTTGTATCCCTAAAATTCAATCTAATTAGTATGTATGATTCGCCTGTCTTTCCTATTTCCATCTTAGTTTGTACCTATTTGCACTTTTCATCAATCCATTGCTCTTTATCTTTCCTACATTTACGAATAATTTTCAATTTTATGGCTTTGTATCTATGTTTTCCTGCTTTGTCGTGCCTGATTTTCTTATATTAAATTCTCAATATCCTTTGTTACTCATGATTTCTTATTTTCTCTTTGTGTATATCCCAGAATATCTCTGGCCGCCATGTCTAAGCTGGATTTAATGTTATTCCACTCTGATTCTACTTCCTCAGTATCAGAAATTTTCCCAATGTCTTTCAGCAATTCGTTTGACCTTTTCTCAAATCTTTTGTGGATATCTTTATGTTTTAGTTTCTCAAAGCCAAAGAGCTTTTTTCCGTTTCCTTTTTTCAAATTTTTAAATCTAAGCGCGGCTTTAATAAACACTATGTTGTGGTCAGTATCTAAATCTGTTTTTGGGTAGCTTCCACAATTTTTTACTTGATTCCTAAACCATTGTCGAACAACAATGTAATCTATTTGATATCTCCCTATGTCTTCTGGCATCTTCCAATTAATGTATTTGTGATGACTGATTTTCTAGCAAAATTCTACCACCCTATTTTCCCTTCAGTTTCTCGCGTCTAAACCAAATAATCCTACTACCGCTCTTTCTTTACCCTCACCTACCACTGCCTTAAAATTTTCCGTAATTATTAAATTTTCATATTCTTTTACGGATCTTAATATGCCTTCGATATTTTTGTAGATAGCTTCTACTTCTTCCTCATTGTAACTGACGTGGGCATGTATACTTGTATTATTACTGCATGTACCTGTTTGGATTCTAAACTAACCATGAGTACGCTTTCGTTCTTTTGTAAGTAGTTTTCTACACAATGTCCTCTCGTTTTCCGCGTAGCTATTTCCAGATCCCAATTTCCTTCCTCCATTACTTTATGAATTACCTATCCATTTCAATTTTCAAATTCTCTAGCTTACCTACTTGTATCATGCTTCTGACATTCCATACTACGCCTCACTTAATGTTCCCTGTTCTTCTTTTAAACTTGCCGATCACATTCTCCGAAGTAGTCCCTTTTTAAAGATCCGTATGGGGGACTATTTTAACTCCGGAATCTTTTACTCCCGAGGATGTCATCATTAAAAACATTTGCAGTACGCTATGTACTTGGGAGATAATGCGGTGGTTTCCCGTTGCTTTCCATGTCGCAGTAGTGTGTTTAAGAATACCATACTGACCCCCAAAGTCTCTTCCACTCTAGGCACCTGTCTTCCTTTGGTTTCTCCTAAAGATCCCACTAATTTGGTTAAACTCATAGTTCAGCTCTCTAGCTCACTGAAACACGCAAACCATTCTACCCGTTCTAGTATTCTAGAACTTCTTCAAGGTGCAGATCCGTTCAGAATGGCTCTGTATTAATAGTATCTAAAAATTCAGATCCCATAAACAAAACGTCTAATCCAGGTAAACTATTTTGCAACATCATAGATTTTAAATAATTTTTTACCATGTTATGTTTAGAAACTAAATTCTGTTTTCTGCCAGTGACACCGGAAGAATTTTTAAAGAAATTGTTATATTGGGAAGGGTGGATGTTAAATTATATTCAAAGATATATGACAATAGATCGGAGGAATTATGAAATTAATTGGAAAAAGCGCAATTTTAATGGCTTTTATCGCTTTTATCATTGCCGCCAATCTCAGATTAATTTTTTAATCCGTCTGTTAATGTTAAATATAAAGTTTTGCAGTGATTTGAAAGCCCATGCTTGGTTAAACCGAGAATGTTACTAAAAAATCTAAATAAAAGGTTAAATTTTGACATTAAATCGCTTTTGCAAGAAGATTAAGGTTTGATCAATGTACTTGTAAAAAAATACTTTAAACTTTTGTTTTGGATCCACAACTGGTTCATGGCGCTGTTCAGCATTTAAAAATTTTGACCGCATCTTTCTGCTAAAATTCTGAATCAGAAATTACTAAAAGCGCAGTACTAATCGAATCGAAATTAAGTCTTAAAGGTTTTATCGCGTCTGTTCTACTAAATCATTTAGTTTCACTTGAAGGTTTCAGGTTTAAGTCGGGCAAATATTTTTTATTATTTATAATTTTTTTATAGAGGTCGAAAAGAAGATATAATTTATGAACAATACTAAAGAGTTAACTATTTCATACGAAATCTTTCCTGAGTCATTTACGATTAAGTTCAGGCTATGTGCAAAACATGGTACAAAAGTGTTCTAGGACTCATATTACTAGTACGTGTTTGCAAATCAATATGATCGGATGTTTACCTCATTATCGTATTCCTGTTCACGCATGTGTGACAGTTTAAGTTTTAACTTTGAAATAAATGCCATAGAAATGTGCACAAACTCTTCGCAGTCGAGTCTGATATTGGGTAAAACGCAATGAGGTTTTTTGTTTAACTTTTATAGTACTGGTATTTAACGCTACATATCATAAAACAACACCTATTGATTTGTTACGAGTGTGTGAAGCGAGTTATGTATCCCCTAATTAATATATGTATAACAAAATAGAATAATTAGGAATTATTAGAAAGTGTTAAGAAAATGCTAAGTGAAGTGCAACAATGTAATACAAGTACAATTATTAAAGTTTATTAACAATTCATGAGAACGGATGCAATACTTTGTATCGCAGACGATAGTGACACTGCAGGTGGCAGGTCACAGACGGTAAAGATACCGCAATTACCTAGAAAATAAGATTATAACATTGTAACAATGAATAGAATTAAGAATAAGCAGACATGAGCTCTGCAAGTTCCCACAGCCATGTGAGGGGGTAGGGACATTATAAAAAGTCCGGGAGCTCCAAGATCCGGCAGTCAGTCAAAGTATTCAGCTTTAACATTGCAGTTGCTAAAGCTACTCAGAATAGTACATTTAATAGTTATTTTTGACTTACAGCAATAATAAATCAAGTTTGTAAAATTCCGCAATTAATGTCTGTTTAAAATAAATTTGTTAAGAAGTTTTGAAGTGTTTTTTAAAAACACAGCTCCCAAAGGCCCGAACCTTAACTAGCGTTAAATTATTAAATTTGAAATTTCTCAGAAAAGGCGGGAATTCCGTAATAAAATAAGGGTGCATCGACTAACAACAGTCGTGCGGGAGTTGGTCCCTATAGAAACAATTAAAAAAATAAAACTAAAATCGAAAAATGTTACAACTAACCAGGTGTATTTCAAGCTACGTAACCTGTAACACTTACTTTAAAAGGCTTTGAACCTGTCAAACTATGGGCGCCAACTCGTCTAGTGTAGTCTAGTGAGAATCCTATTGACGACGAGTATTCCTGGTGATTCTAAATACGTCGACCTCCTGATGAAATGGAGTTCTTTATACAAAATGCTACCCTATATGTGTTCACAAAGAAAACAAAAAATTTCAGTTGAATGTGTTACTTAAATCTATTTTAATATGACCTCATTTTAATATTTCTGTAAATAGGTATACATACAAAATTTTTTAAGTTACTTACATCAATTTAAACATCAGTGACAAATTATATTCCTGTAAATAAACACACACGCCTAATTGTGAAATTGCATAAATTAGTTCATATCCAAATATCCATAACCTTGGTGATTTAACTACAATAATTTACATAAACATACATAAACATTCCTTAGTCTATTCTTGTCACCATTAAGTATTTTAGTTGGGTTGACAAGTTACAACTACCATTTATCTTGTACCATATGTCGCCCTAAAGGGTTGAATCGCCCCAATCAGTCATTCTTTTATTCCATTTAGTTACACTTACAGTTTAACAATGTACTTAAGTTTAAATTTATGCTTACTCCCGCTTCAGCATCAATCTTCATAAAATAATATATTACACAGTCTCTAGAACATGACTTTTACATTATTCTTATTTATTACTTACCATCAACTGGGTGGTCATAAACTAAAGGTTGACACTTTATCTTTTTACATAAATCTTTACAAGTATCTTATGAACTAAGCTTTTAGATATATTATTCTTAATGCTACTTATTGAGATATCGTAACTCTTCCCTTCCTATGGAAAAATTACGATTAAAACCAGACATTTTTATTAAAAGTTCCTATTTTTTACACTTCTTATTAAATCTACTTTACTAAATCTATTTTGTCAATGTGATGGCTTCTAGTACATACTTTTGTTTCCTTTCAGCATTTTTTTATTACTACCTGTGCTTTTTTGCACCTTATACTTTGTATACACGTTGTGCAATAACAGGACTAGAATTATGATTACAAACATATAACTTATAATAGTACATACGCTTACATTAGTGTAATGTATGCTTGGCGTTTTTAAACTGTATATCTTGTGTAAGTTTCCGTCCATCACTTTCACAACACTGTCCAAATTATCTAATTCTAAATGATCCGTTTTCATGGGTTCTAACATCGTAATATCTGTAACATGTTTTCTATAATGTAAACGTAATTGTGCAGTTCTCGTGTGTAATCCTTGCCAAATTTGGTTAGGTAAGCTGAATTATTAATGGAATGATAGTTTCGCTCAATTATTTGAAAATTTGTTCTTATACTGGCCAAGTCGAATTTTTGTACTAATGTCCAGCAGTCAATTGTGTTCTACATCAGTCCTAATTTTATTGATATCAATCCGGGGTTGTCCATAATTAATTCTATTTTTATTCAGTGCTTAAACTGACGTCGAGGGTGAGGGCAATAAAAGATCTGAAAAAGAATAGTGTCGTAAATTTTTAAGATGTACGTATTTTATCATTTTACCGTTGTCTAAAACAGCAACATTTTTGTGTGGAATGTTCTTTATAACAGAAGGTCCTAAATTTCTAGGTACTGTTTTATGTCGTTTGCTTTTAAAGTTTCTTTCGAATACCGTTTGTCTGATTTCGAATTTTCGTAATCGGATCTCTGCGTTACGATTGGTTAACACGCGTTCTTTTCTGTAATTGATTTAGTCTTTTGGTTATTATATCCAATACTTAATTTATCTTTAAGTTCTTTAGCATACTCTGGTATACCTGTTCGTTGTAATGTATATCTAAAAAGTTTCGGGCATTTGAATATCTTAATGTTAGTTCTAAAGGCGTAAATATAGTTGTAGAATTTATAGTGCTATTGTAAACAATTATAGCGTACGCTATTATATTTGAAATGGTACCCTGAGGATATTGAAGCTATATTAGTATGATCTGTTCTAATAGGGTCGAATGAAATCGCTCTACAAGTCCGTTTGAATCCAGATGGTTTTCTGTTACAAAACGAATTTTAATTTTATGAAGCTGTAAAACGTCTTGAATCATTTCATTTTTCAACTCACTTCCATTGTCCATTGTTATCATCTCAGGGGTTCTGTAGTAAGTGATATTGTAAAAGTCCCTGTATCACTTCTATGCCGTTTTTGGATGTTATAGGTATATTTATATTTTGATTTAGTGCAAAAACAGGTTGTAACTGGCGCCCTCCATAAGTAGTGCTAAAGTAAGTTTCAAATTTGCAATTCATCTCAAAAGAGAAAAGTACACATTTTCAAATTGATCCTATCGAAACTTTCAAAATTTTTGTCGTTGCTGTCAATATTTTTTTTCTAACGCTAATTTCTATTCCATTGAGTCATTAGTATAGTGGAGAGTAAAAATTCAAAAATGAATTGAGATGTTTATTTCCTCAATAACCTTTGTTACGATAATTTTGAGTAAGTAGTTGTAAGCTAGTGCTAAATGTTACTTTTAAAATAAAATGATTAATGAAGTTTGTGCGTTTTCTTGACATATCTGTTAGAACAGGATATGTGACGAGACGACACTACAATAAACATATATCCAGTTAGCGAACGTCGCATAATGTCTGATTATATTTTTAATATTAAATCTTGTTACATTATGTTGTATAGTTTCCAGTTACTAAAGTATTCATTGAGAGCTGTTTATTACAACCCCTTTATCTAACAGGTTATGGGCCCAGACTCAGAATTATAATAAAAATAAAAATTATAATTAAAAATGAATGCTTTTGTGAAGTTTGAAGCTTTGAATCGTTTGAATTACGACACATTGAAAATGCAAATGCAAGCAAACGGTGTCACGGCAAACATAAAAGGAAAAGGTACAGTGTACTTCACGATAAAAAGTGGAAATATCGAAACTAACGTTAAGTTAAATAACGTGCTATTTGTACCAGATCTTAGAAATAATCTCCTTTCTGTCGGAAAAATCATCGAACATGGATTCAGCGTCTTTCGACAAAGACGGAGCGACTGTAAGAGATCCACGTGGAATAACGAAGGTAAAGGGAAGGAAGGAGCACGGTTTATACATTGTATATGAAAAATCACGCAACATGTGTGCCATGGCAAGTAGGGCCAAAGAACACGAAGCGATTAGGACATTTGAACTATGGTGACCTAATTAGAGCCAGGAATAAAGCAAATCATACTAGGTATGGAATTTGGTATACCGAAAGATCAAATAACATGCGAGGTATGCGTAAAAGGCAAGATGATGCGATCTGCATTTCCAAAGAATTCAGAGCGATCGTATAAATTAATCAAAAATACATTCAGATATTTGCGGCCCTATGCGCGTCGAATCATTAGGCAAAGCCAAATATTTTGCAGTCTTTAAAGACGATTATTCGCGATGGTGCGTAGTACGTATGCTAAAGAACAAAGATGAAGTATTCGATGCCTTTAAAGACTTCAAAAATCAAATAGAAAACCTTACCGGAAGAAAAATCAAGTACTTACAAACCTATAACGGAAGTGAATACGTAAACGAAAGGTTTGACACCTATCTTCGAGAAAACGGTATCGAACGTAGGCTCACTGTGACCCATACGCCACAGCAAAACGGCGTAGCGGAACCCAAAAATCGCACATTAACAGAAATGGCTCGGTGCTTATTAATACAATTAGAACTACCAAAAACGTTTTGGGCGGAGGCAGTCAACTGTGCAAACTACATAAGGAATCGATGCCCCTCCAGCAGTATAGGTAAAAAGACTCCGAAGGAACTACTCTACGGATCAACGCCAAAAGTGGATTACTTTTGCGAATTTGGATGCAGAGTGCTAGTACGCATTAGACAACCTAACAAAGATAAGTTCGATGCCAGATCGAAGGAGGGTATCTTTGTTGGTTACTCAGATCAATCCATAGCGTACCGTGTGTGGGTTCCTAGTGCTAAGAATATTGACATCGCTCGCGACGTACAGTTTCTTGATGCCGCAGGGCGATAAAAATGACTTTGGGTATCTTGAAATATGCGAGCAAGATGAACCGGAACTCAGGAATGTAGAGCTTTTAACAGACGTGTACCCAAATGAAAACCACGTCGAAGCGGACCCTAACAGAATAATACTTAATTGAAGATTGCCCGGAAGACCACTGATAGTTCGTGATGGGACGAGGAGAAGACCTCGCAAAGAGTATAACACTGCCGCGTTATGTTGAAATGACTTTAGGCTCCACTCGTTGGACGCAAGTGAAGCTTTATCCTTTTTTGTTGTTCGCGGCTTAGTCTGGGAATTACCCCGAGGGTGAGCAATGATAATGGGCGTGGGTATGTGTAAAATCAATAATAAGCAAACATAGAAAGAAAAAGGGAAATTGAGCGCCACTGTATCTATATAGACAATACAAAAAATTCAGTACTCCTATGAGATGATACAGAAACTCATTGGATATAAGCACTATAAAAAACTTACAACTTAATGAACTAACATATCTGGAAACCTCTTGAACGTATCTGTATCCTCTTCTATCACGATGATCCTGAAAGAAAATGTTACACAACAAATTTTCTATTAAAGAGACACTATTTGTGCTTTTCAATAAAAGAGCATAATAATAATTATGAGTTAATCATCTTGAGATTACTATACCAAAGGTATTTTAGTTAAAAATGGATATCAAGAATAAATCAATTGTAACATGTCTGTACTTTTATATTGTTTCAGCATTTCGTTACTCAAAAAATGTATTTTCTCAACGGTATTCTTATTAAAATTAATTACTCATAGAATAAGAAACTTGAATCCAAAAATGTAATTTAATGTAATTTCTCTCTTTCCTTTTTTTTGTTAAATATAGTTACAAGTATAAAATAATAAAATTGAATTCTGATTTTAATTATAAATCTTTCTTGACATAACACGACCTTACTTTTTAATAATATTTTAAAACAAGATTCTTAATTCCCAACGAACAGATCTGTGTATTGGTTTACATATATATCAAATAAATTTAATTCATATTCCTTATAAAAAATCTAAATCACACGTAGCTAGTTTAAGTAAATAGAATTTCAAATTTATCCTGGTATAGAAATGACACAATGACCTTACTAAAGATTAGACATCTGTAATTAAATCTTTTTAAACAGGAAGTGGACTTTGGAATCTCTTTGTTTTTGAACACATGTATATCACACGTGTCTTACAAAATTACTTTAATATTACTTTCTAAAGGACCATATTTCACTTTGTTTAAATTTGTTTAGCACAATTTTAGAAAATAACTTTGTTATCAAATTAAGGAAATATTACCATTTTTATGATCTTACGCAAAGTTAATTCGTTCGTAAAATTTAACATGATTAAGTAATCCTCTATTAAAATTTAATATCGTTCATCAATCCAATGAACACTTTTAAAAGTCTAGCGAACGTAGTAACTGAAAGTTTAAATACCTGGACTTAGCGAAGGTGAAGAAGTTACCTCTTCCAAACGAACTGAGACGCACAAGTTCAGGTCCTGCTTACAAAACTTGATGCCTAGGATATAACGTTGACGACTAACATCTGCTAAATACGTCTTCCCCAATAAATGTCAAACAACAGCTTTAAATACATCCATAACGAAAGTTGGCTTAATTCTAAGTATTAATACTGGTTATTCCAAACGCTAAGAAATTAAAGATCTTTTGTTTTAGTATAAAAATTACTTATATATTGTGGTCTCACCGTTAATAGTCACCGATCTCTCTAGCCATGTTTGTTAAGAAGCGTAATCCGTTGTCTTGCCGGAACCTGAAGAATGATAACATTATGGGGCCCCCAAAATGACCACTAATCCTTCCCTCCTACAATGAGTATCCGAAGACACCATTTGACACGCAATCGTGTCCGCATTCTTTGAAGTTTGTAGCTTCGTTCACATTTTAAACCACAATGGCGAGTTTGCCTTTTGTATCCTCCACGTAGAGTACAGCTGATATGTCTTGTGCGTCACCTCGTGACACTATTTACGCAAGCGTTATTTTAATTTAATAAAAGAAAGGATATAATCCGCCTACGGATTAAGCAACACAAATGACTTGTTCGTTAAGTAGTCCTTTTTAGATACGTTTTCAAAGTGTTTATTGCTATTAAATATTTCCTAGTAATGCATTTAAAGCTAATTAAATGATAATAACGTCCTGTTCTATTGTGAAATTGTTTCCTTCAGATATTACTATATTGAATACAAAAAATCAGATATCACAGATCTGCAATGAATAGATGCGATGTCTTTAAAACCAGTGCCACAGAATATATATTCGTTACAATGTGACGCAAACGACGCCCATCACGAAGCATTAATGGCCAAAATTCCGATCAATCAAGCGATAAAAAGCGCAGATGTCGACGAGTAGTACGATGCTATCATCGCGGAAATAAAATCTATCATGGAAAACGATACGTGGAAAATAACCAATAGACCCGCCAACGAGATTGTTATTGGTAGCAGAATAGTATTGCGAAACAAATACAATTCCAATGGTACTCTAAAAGGAAAGCGCGATTAGTCGCTCAGGGATTCAGCCAAAAGCCCGGTATACACTTTACAGAAACATTCGCACCAGTGGCACGAGTCAGCACCATAAAAATTATCGCATCCTTGGCCAATAGGTACGCCATGAATATAAGTCAATTAGATGTGACGACTGCTTATTTAAATGGTGTACTGGACGAGAAGATATACATGGAGCCACCGATGTATCTTCACGAAACCTTAACTAAGATCGTCGAAAAAGAGCCGAATTCCACTATTAGAGTAAAAGCGAGACGAATGTTGAATGAGATTTCGGAAGGAAACAAGGTATGTCTCCTGAATAAAGCCATATATGGATTGAAACAGGCTGGGCGCAAGTGGTTTAAAATTTTGGACAAATGTTTAAAGAATTACGGCGCCTCGCACTCAAGCGTAGATTCTTGTTTATATCAGGTCAGACGCGGAGAGGATTCCATGTTGATCACGACCTATGTCGATGACATCATAGTCATGTCTCGAAATACTGATGATATCGCACACTTGAAGCGTCATCTAAATCAGCATTTTCAAATTAAAGACGTTGGCGAAATTAAATATTGTCTCGGCATAGAATTTAATAATAGTGGCGACAAATTACACATGAATCAGAGGGGGTACATAAACGAATTACTTAATTGATTTGGTATGGTTGATTGTAACGCAGCTCCCACGCCTATGGACGCAAATCAAAAACTTCTTATGCCAGAGAAGACCACCGCGACGGAGAATCAACTTCCTTATCGAGAGTTGGTTGGCGCTCTAAATTACTTAGCGGTGTGCACGCGGCCGGACATTTTTCATGCTGTTAGTCGTCTAGGTCGATTCAACGATTGTTTTGAGAAAACACATTGGGTTGCAGTAAAGCGCGTATTACGTTACTTAAAACACACAGAAAATTTGGGACTAACCTACAGTAACGACGAACGTCTGCCGTTAGCTTACGTCGATGCGGACTGGGGTAACAATCCGATCGATAGGTCATATTCAGGTCATGTAATCATCTTCGGCGGTAGCCCAGTCCTATGGGACTCGAAAAAACAAAGGACAGTTGCATTGTCTTCTACGGAAGCTGAATTTATGAGCATGACCGAAGTCAGTAAGGAAATAATTTATCTTCGCAGACTGTTAGAAGAAACTGGGTTTGAGAAGTTGACGAATATTACTGTATACAACGATAATATGGGGGCAATCAGATTAGCCCAGAATCCAATACATCATTTGAGAACTAAACACATAGACATTCGATGGCATTTTATTCGAGACTGCATCAAAAACAACGAATTTCATTTAGACCATGTTCCTACTGAAGAGATGGCTGCTGATATTCAGACTAAAAGCCTATCTCGTGATAAACATTTAAAATGCCAACATTTGTGCGGTCTGACAGCGGGAGCATCTAAGCAACTGGCACAAGCAGTTTTGTCTCGAGGGGAAGTGTTAGAACAGGATAGCTGTGACGAGACGACACTACAATAAACATATATCCAGTTAGCGAACGTCGCATAATGTCTGATTATTTTTTTAATATTAAATCTTGTTACATTACGTTGTATAGTTTCCAGTTACTAAAGTATTTATTGAGAGCTATTTATTACAACCACTTTATCTAACAATATCTTGTGTATTTTATCGTCTTGCCAACAAAACAGAATAATTTTTTACCTGAGATGTTTACCTAAAAATTTGAGGCACACAGTTTGAATGCATATTATGTTAGTGTAAGTCATTAGGATGAAGTGTAATACTAATTCTACCAAAATCATTTTATTATTAATACTTTTAAACAATCACCAAAGGCGTGTAAAACACGTTTTTCGATGATTGACAGACAGCTATAATATTTAGAGAAAAAAGTTCTAAATCAATAGCGTAGGTTTTGAAACGACCTACAAAATAAGTGGTGACAGTTTAAAATTGGTTAATTTGTTTACCTGCAAATGAATTCAAAGTGCCTAAAACGACACTTTCTTAAATCTGCAATTGTTTAAACAATAATTGAGGTATGGAGCAGAAACTACTTTGAAAGTATACCTCTGAGAGCTTTTAAGATACCATTAAAATTTCATTGAGAGATATTTAATAGTTTTGTTAATAATTAATTTGTTTATTAAAAAAAATTTTTTTCTCATTGAATTTTCTACAGAATTAGCTGACTGAAAGTTTAAATAACTCTAGGATATTTACTCAGAAAAAGTCATATCATAAACTACTGTTATGGGATAACGTGAATACAGTTAAATTTCAAAAAAGCGGCTCTAAAGTGAAGGCATGCTTTTCGCTATAAATAAATGAGCTTTCCTTCTATTGACTCTGATCAAAATTTTCCCTTTTC
>JARFIW010000556.1:0-29758 GCA_036346225.1 Platerodrilus igneus | reverse complement strand
TTCAGTATGCTGGTCTTTTGCAATTTTGAAATTTTTTATTTTGACCAGTTATAAATGCATCGTCTACAAACAGTACTAAGTAAACATTTTTCGTACTATGTAGGCAAAATCATATTTTGACCTATCATACTCAAAACTTATGACTTCAGTGAATTTATTGTTCCAAGCTTTGGGTGCAGTCCTAAGTCCAAATAAAGCTTGATTTAATTTAAGAGTTTCTTCTTTTGTTTGTAGACCTTTTGGAGGATATACGTAGACTGTTTTGCAAGTTTACTATTTAGAAAAGCAGTAGGTATCAACTTGTTTCAATTCGCAGTTTTTCTGAACTGACATCAACAGTAGAGTTCTAATTGTAGACATTCACACGCAGGTAAATAATTGAACCCTATCCTTTTTTCATACGGTTCTTGAAATCCTCCAGCAACCAACCTGGCCTTTCTTGTACGGCCTTCTTTTAATTTAAACACCCACTTAGCTTCAATTGGCATACAGTCACTAGGTAATTTAACCTCTGTCCAAGTATTCAATCTATTATAAGAATCAAGTTAATTTTCTATAGCTTCCTTCCCTCTAATGTCTTTGTTTGCTTCTTTTAACGTTTTTGGTTCTTCTTCTGACTCAGTTAATAAACAGTATGCTGCATATATTTCATAGTCGTTTAGATTGATTGACTTCTTTATAATTCTTCCATATTAATACACTTTCTTGCGCATCGGTGCCTTCACTTAACTCTAAACACATTTTGATTTTCATTTATTGTATCCTCTACTACTGTAGGTCGGCTACTAAGGCTATCGGAAATAAAATAGCGATTATTTCACCTTGTTCTTCGATATGCGCCGGTTAGTTGCTTGATGTGGAATTATCTACTTGTAGAATACTGGGGACCGTAATACCAATAAACTCAGCCTTTTTTTCTAAAGGAAAGAATTATGCACAAATGACAGACTACCCTTTATTACTAACATGAAGGAATATTAACACAAAATACATAAGATAATTTTGTTGTGTAGTAGGCACCTGTATGTTCTACCACACTGAACGCTGAACATGAACTCTCCCTGAACTCTGATGGAGCCGTCCGAAGAGAAGACTACTGATTATGAACGTAGAAAACGTGCATTTATAGGCGTACCATAGAATGCGTAAAGAGTTATACAAATTAAACTAATATAAATTAATAAACGCTTTTTAACATACCGCCCGCCTTGAAAAGGGAACCTTTCAACAACATAGTTGATAGTAAACAATAGGCATGCAAGCTATGAATTATAAAACAAACAAATGCAACACATGCAAAAATATACAATATAAACCAAAAAAATCATGCCCAAAGGTACAATGAACAAAAGAATAAGTAATTTTTTACAAAGGCACAAAATATGAATGTAATTATACCAACTTTTAGCTAAGACAATGGACCTATTTTGTAGGATAGAGCTAAAGCACAGTAGCGCACAAATTGCAATTTGAATGGCTGCACTCACTCGTGTACAATAGGAAGTAGGCACAGCTTTGAAAAGGAACGCTTCACTGTACCACTTGAAGTTCTTATGGAAGCGACTCGATTGATGCCATCAGCGCCAGGGCGGAGATCGAAAACTCGACCAAATTTCCAACTCAATGATGGTGAATTGTTTTCCTAAATGAGGACTACGGAACCAGCTGCTAGTTAAGATGATGTCACACGCCATTTGGAACGCTGTTGTAACTCTGTTAGGTATTCTTTATTCCACCTTTTCCATATATTTTGATGGAATCTTTGAATTCTTTGAAAGACTGAAAGTCTAGATCTGGTCAAGAAACTGAAATTCTACCAATTAGAAAATGTGCAAGCGTCAGTGGTAATAGGTCACTGAAGTCTGCGGATAAAGGAGAAATTGGACGGGAGTTTACTGTGGACTCCACTTGTGTTAATAAAGTGTCCATTTCCTCATATGTGAGGGGCGTATTACCAATAACTCGTTGTATATGAAATTTGGAAGATTTAATACCTGCCTCACAAAGACCACCAAAGTGTGGACTATGAGGAGGAATAAAATGTCAGGTTATTCCATTAGTTGTGGTTAATTTAGCAATTGCGTGACATTGCTCGTTTAGAAATAGGCCTAATTCATTAAGCTCTGAGTTAGCATCTATAAAATTTGTTCTAATGTCAGAGTAAATATGTAATGATTTACCTCGACGTGCAGTGAATCGGCGAAAAGCCATTAGAGAAGTTTCTGTGGTCAGTGACCAACTCCAGGTGCACTGCCTTTGTAGCAAAACAAACCAAAAGACATAAATAGGATTTTGTTGTCTTGAAGTGACGACCCTTGCGATTCTTAACCAAAAAGAGACCGCCATAGTCAACTCCTACGACATTGAAAGGAAAGGATGAATTAACACGTGAAGATGGTAGATTTCCCATAAGGGGTTCCGTTACCCTAGGAGAAAAACGAAAGCATAGTCCACATTGATGTACTATTTGTTTGATTAAATTCCTACCACAAATGGTCTAATATTTTTGTTTGGAGTTAGCATCTAATAATTAAGGGTCTGCATGAAGCAGCTTAATATGTTCTTGTATAACAAGAAGTCTAGCAAGGCGATGCTTACCAAAAATTAGTAATGGAAACTTTTTATTAAAACAAAGTGGTGAGTTGTGCAGTCTGCCACCAACTATAATCATGCCGCTTGAGGGATTAAGCGCTAACATTGTTGAAGTCCTTAGGAGCGCACCCCGTGATAACAATTTCAAATCATCAGAAAATGATTCCTGTTGCAAGAGCTTAATGAGAACTAGAAGTGATTGTTGAATCTCACTAGCTAAAAGAGGTCCTGACAAGCGTGTGCTGCTTAGGTTCGAAACAATTATTGCAAAAACGCAAACAATAAGATGTAACTCCCACAATCTGATTTAAACTTGAATAAAGGTTGAATGGAAAAGGATCGGGTGAACCGACTGTAACACAACGAATTTCTCCTTTCCATTCAGGAAGTCCTTTATGTGTAATATTGAAACTAGGCCATGAAGACTCATCTTCAGTGAGCCGTGATGGGCCATGCCACCATAAACTAGACACTTTCAGCGCCTGAGGAGTTGTTCCTCGTGACAGAATATCTGCAGGATTGTGTTGACAATTGTGTGTGAAAATTTGATGGTCTGTTTGTAATTGATACTTGCTGTGCACTATGCAATGCAATTAATCTTGTTGAAAATACCATGAATAATGTAATATCCGGTGAGAAGGTACCATGTACGGCGCCTAATAAGGCTATCGGAAATCAAATAGGGATTATTTCGCCTTGTTCTTCGATACGCGATGGTCAGTTGCTTGATGTGAAATTATCTACTTGGTTGTATAGCATGCCGTGAGAATTCCAGTGACTGTACTACCAATAAACTTGGCCTCTTTTAAGGAAAAGATTATGCACAAATAACACACTACCACTATGTTCAAAGACAACAAACATAAGAATAAGGAAAAGATTGCTTAAAACATATGTGTAGAGCACAGCACTGTACAGCTGTGAAGCCTGGACAGTAGGAGAAGCAGACAAGAAAAAAGTAAAAACCTTTTAAATGTGGTGCTAAAGACATATTATGAAGATATCATGGAGAGACAAAGTTAAGAACGAAAAGGTACTAAAAATGATAGGGGAAGACAGAAATATGTGGAAAACGGTAAAAAATAGAAAAGATAGGATAATAGGCTAAATACTACGGCATGAAGAAATAGTGCAGAATATATTAGAAGCAGAAAAAACAGAAGTAGAGGTAGACCTAGGTCTACTACTGCACACAGATAGTGAAAGATATGGGCTGTAGGAATTTCAGGAAAATGTGTAGGCTAGCTCAGAATAGAAATCAATGGAGGTACGCATCCAACCAGTCCCAAGATGGATAAACTAGTGATGAAAAAAGTAACTGTACTTATACATGATGATTATTATAAGCAACTACAAGTATTAGTTGATCAATATTCTCGTATAATGTTAATTGTGTAAAAGGATTTACTGGAAAACTATTAATTCGGCAAATGTCTAAGTATTTAGGGGATTTTGGTAGCCATAGGCTGCTTAACCCCATCACTAAATCTCGATGAAATAGGACATAAAATTATAAAACAACAGAAGGGGAATCAAGCTGTACATAGGCTGTGTGAGAAGTTCAGGGAACTGTGTAGGCTGGCTCAGAATATAAATAAGTGCAAGTACATGACCAACCAGTTTTGGGACGGAAAACCTAATGACGAAAAAATAAGGGCAGATAAATCTGATGATTATTATAAACAACTATAGGTGTTGGTTGTGAAATATCTGCAACTATTGTTGACTGTGCGAAAAGATATATTGGAAAAAATATTAAATTGGCAAATGTTCAAGTGCTGGGGAAACTTGGCAGCCACAGGTTACTTACCCCCCTTCACAATCACTGAATGTCGGAGAAATAGGGTACATAATTGCAAAACAAGAGACCGAACTGCATCTAACAAGAAAGAACAGCGCCTATGATCAAAGACAAGAAACATAGAAACAAGAAGAAACTTGGAGTCAGGAAGACTAGAACCACGCCACTTCATCCTCAATCGGATGGGATGGTTAAAAGAATAAACAGAACGTTAGGAAAGTACCTAGACAAAGTTGTCTCTGAACATCAACGAGACTGGGATCAATATTTACATTCGTTCCTACTTGCGTACCGATCTTCGGTACATGATAGCACAGGAGAAGAGATTGCAGGTAAAGATTACGTTAGTAAGCTTCGTGAAAGATCAAATATCATTCACGAAAACGTCCGGAAGAATATCCAGGCAGCAAGCGATCGAATGAAATCACAATATGACACGAGAGCACAAGAAAGTGGTTATCAACCTGGAGATTTAGTGTGGTTGTATAATCCACAAAAAAAAACATGTTTTGTCGCCAAAGTTACAAAGACAATGGGAAGGCCCGTACGAAGTGTTAAAAGAATTAATCATGTAGTGTACCGGATCAGAAGATCTCCCGTGGTAAACCGAAAGTGGTACACTTTGACCGTTTAACATCCTATGCTGGCAACAACCAGGAAGGTTCGAATAATGAGAATGGTGTTCGACAAGTTATTAATCATGAGCCAAATGTAGATTTTGAGAGTTTTATGGCGGCGTATGGTGGTTTCGCTAAGGAAAGATTTGGCGTTGTTGTTGAATAACAGCAAGATCTGTTTAGAGCACCAGAAGAGTATTCCCTTGCACATTGCGTAGCTCAGGATTTGGAAATGTCAAGGGGAATAGCTGTTGTTTTCAAGAAAAAGTTTGGATGTGTGAATAAATTAGTACAACAGCAGCCAACTGTAAGAAAAACTTTGGTTCTTCAGGATAAAAATCGTTATGTTTACTATCTGGTCACCAAAAATTCTTCATGGCAGAGACCTAGTTATGGACATCTATGGGACGCTTTGCTAAATGTTAAGGCTCAGATGATGGAAAATGGAGTAACGAGACAAGCGGTGCCCAAGCTAGGCTATGGCCTGGATCGCTTAGATTGGAGGATAGTCCGAAATATGCTAGAAGTAGTTTTCCAGGGAACCAACGTCCAGTCCTTGTTTGTTGTTATCAACCGGTTGCCTACCTAAGAGTGTTGACTGTTATTTCCAACGACGCGGTGGATGCACCTGAGGAGATAGCTGCCGGTACCGTCATCAGTCATCGAATTGGCGTCAAAACGTATTTATAGTTACGTGACGTAAGGGTTTTAAAAAGGGGGCAGTGTTGCAAGCTACTGAAAGGCTACCCGTCAAACACACACAAGCGCCGTAAGCACTGCATATTCTACTGGGACCGAGAATCTGTTAGCAGTTACTGGAGGATGAATCATCCTTTTTAATCCAGGGTATAAATAAGACCGATGAGGAAGTACAGAGTTAGTCTATATCAGAATGTTGAATATAAATTATATCGTGTATAGTTAAATAGTTGAGCTTTTAAAAGTCCAAGAGTATACATAAATTCATAAATGTTATATTATGTGAACGTGTCTAATATACATCCAGCTTGTAGAATACATAAATAGACAAAAGTGTAACAAATAAATAGTTGTGTTAGTTTAAGAACATATTAGTGCTTGTAAATTCATTAGTGTGATAGTGCTTCATTGTTAATTGAACTGAAAACATCTATAAATTGTTACAGGCGGAAAAGCTACTAAGTGTATCTTTTCCAGTCAAATTATAAAATGGGGGCGGCCTGTAAAACAAAAATTAAAGGGGGTCACCGGCACTAGCTAGCGGAAGGTCGTGAATCATATAGAGCGTTAAAATTTTGAAAAAAAAGATTAAATTAATTTATAATATACTACAAAAATGCGGCACTTACCTTTCAGAAATATTGTGGCTTAATGACAATTGCCAAGGGCGCCAGACAAGTCGAGAATGTCCAAATGTTGGTACAAAACCTTGAGAGACTTGTCATCCCAAGAAGGACAATTGTTTCTTTTAATCAATTCCTCACTTTTTTACTACTTATATAAAAAAAATAAGAAAAACTATTGACTTAATCAACGGCAAACAAAACTATTTAATTCACAGAGCAATAAACGCGAACCTCTTACATTCATTGATTTAGAAATTTAAGTGAATATGTTACTATGGAATTTATGAGAATTTTGAGTACATAAGTAGTTATCAAACACTTGTATATGAACGAAACCTATATTATAAATCATATACTAAATTAATCCTACGGTTTATGGCCAAAACGTCCTAACAAATAAACTAACTAAAAATTGGTCATGCTACTTAACTATAAAGACTTACTTACTAATAATTGTCCATTGTTTGAGGGTTTGTTTTCCAACGTAGAGCAGTTCTTAAATATGGGAAGAGAATCTCGCTTGTTGCTTCTGTTTGTAATGTTTAAAAAAATTGACTGGCACACGAACTCGGCAGAATTTTTGACAATATCACTTACTTGCTGCGTCACACGCCTACAAGCTTTTTAAATATTTATCTTGCATCACTATAAATCCGCGAACATATGGGCATAACCATCGCGAAACTGGAAGAGTAACACTTCTTTCCAATTTTTTATTAACGTGATACGAAATGGAATATTCTATGTCATGCCGGAGAACGCTACCCGCAAACTACGTTTCTCTCTACTTCTTGACCACAGACGGCCCCATTGGAAGAACTCCCTTTCTTTGGCTAAAGCCTTCAATTATATAGACATAATTCCCTACTCTAATAATTATCTACGTCATTTTCTGTTATCCAATGACTGAACAGAACCTCCCACAAAACAAGATTTCAGAAACCAAATCCAACCCCCTTTTTAGATGAGAATCACGAAAGCAACTATTTTCCCAAGAATTTAAATTATTTTTTTCTTCTACGAATTTCTGAATTATGGCAATGTGGAATCTAACTATGGCGGCCGTAGTCTGGCATTAACAAAGACCGGCTAACCTACTTGAGCTGAATGGGATTTTAAATACAATGGATGTCTCCAGACTACTTAAAATTACTTGTAATATTTGAACAAATCAAATTGGAAATAGTTTGCGCTATTTATAAAATTTTGTTTTGTCTAACCCGCTGTCAATCAACGAAGTATTAAGAAAGTTAAGCTTTTCAAACTGAAATTGGTTTTCTTTATTTACGCTAAAAAGGTACTAAACTTTTAAGAGGTTTATTGTTACTTGGTTTATTAGGGTAGAGCTTTAAATTATTATGACCTGCCGCTGGAATTTAGTAGCCTGAAGCTATCGGTATAAATGTGGTCTTTTATTACAAGGGAGCCTGACTGAATGTGAAGTAATTTATTGTGGGAATTTTTGTCTATACTTTATTCAAGTTACTGAATTTTTAATAATTAATCTGTTTATTCGTTAACATTACAAAATAATGTTACAAAATATGGCATATACTGTTAATTAGACTTGTGAACAGTGAGTAATGGAGACTCTTGCTATTACTTGTTTTAAATTAGTGAAACGCGGTAGTAGTAGCCCTACAATATATTATTTTCTTATCGTATATTTTTCACTATTTATCTACATTTGTAACAATATTTCAAAAATGAAGAAAACTGGTAGTTTGTTAAACATGCACTGTAATTATTAAACTAAAACCGAATATTTATTGACTTATTTTAGAATCGATGTATGACATGTTCTAAATGCATGCAAAAAAAAATAGTGAGGAATGAATTGGTTTTAAATCAACTTTCACTAGATATTGTTTAACTCTATATGCTCATTCAAATCACAAATATATCATACAAAAGTAGTTATCTGTTAATTTACTACCAGCAAATTTTATAGAGCGTAAAATATTAACGTATATAATGAACCACAAAAGACGCATTGCACGAAACCATTACTATTTTAGACCCTACAGGCGAACCTATTCATCACCCTAAATTTGATACTCATATCACCAACGAAATAAACAATTAAATTTTCGCGCAGATTTAGTACTTAATAAAAAATCCAGAAAAACTATTTACACACAAGGTGAATTACATGGCAGCCGCGGAAATCCAATTTTTTATATGAACGGTTATTGCTTTAGACATTTTAATCGACAGATCATCTATATACGTGTTACTTTCAATTCTGTGGAGGATGAGGGTGACATATCAAGATAGAAATAGCATTTGCTCGACAGATTCAATTTATATATGAAATTATATTGTTGATGGATGCTTCATGTCGCTGCAAAATTTAGAAAAGGATGATGATATAGCATGTTCCGTAGAGGCACAGTGAGAATAATACACTGCAGTAGCTCGCGATCAACTAGTCAGCGCGTACTGAGTTGAATAAGTAAGAGGGTTTAACACAAGGAACGACACGCATCTAACAAATGGAGCTAAAACAGCTCCAGGAACAAAAAGAGCAAAAAGAATATCGATGAAAATAGTTCCTAGTTCTAGGCAGGATTCCATGTAACATACACCAAACAGACAAATTAAGTAAATTATTTAAATTAAGGTCAAAACATAAACACATTCATGATTGAGATAAGCGAATTGCAGTAATTAAAGTCGACTAAAGTAAAGAGTAATAATTATTACAGTTCAGAGAAAAGTATGTAATAAACAAAACCTTAAAGGAAAGTATAATAAAAAATAATAATTTATCTGGGTACGAGCCAGGAAAGCATCATGCGGTGCCTCTACTATTCAGGTTTACAAAAATTCCCCAAAACCAGTTTACGGACGGAAAGTTCCTCGGCAACAGTCTTTCAAAAACATGAAAATTTTCAGATGGTAAGATTTCTCGATAAACCGTTTAACCAATGGAAATTCTACCATCTATAACAATCCTACCTTCACACCTCATCTCGACTTAGGTGCCGCAGCATACAGATGGAGCAGATTTAGCTTTATTTTTGATTTTACAATTGTTTTCTCTTCTAATTATATATTTTTTGTATTTTCTTTTATTTTTGTTTTGATTTTTTACTGTCTTTAGTAAGTTTGGATGTTAGCTATACTACGGCAGTAACTGAAAGGGTTTCCCTCATCATAATTTCCTACAAGGTTCTTACGTACATCGGCGTAACCGGCAGGACAACGAAAGCATGCCTGGGCTTAGTTGGCGAGTAGGCGGGGTTTTACACCTAAAGAAATAGTAAAAAAAATACCTGATATATAAAATTATTCAACGTTCAGTACAACCTGTAAGAGAAGTCACCACCTGAAGTTATACCAAAATATAAGAAAAAACAAAGAAAATAAAACATTAACAAAAATAACTCTAATTAGAAAAAAACATTACAATCACTTTCGGGTAACTGACGCTTTGCAAAAATAATGAGTGTACTGTAAAACGGTTTCTACCTTTCTACTGCCCAATATTTAGATACATTACAACGGGCATAAACATATTTTGGGTATTTTAGAATAAACATTTTATTTTATCATTTACTATCTATTGTATTTAAATACCAAATTTCAAAATTCAGGTTAGTAATCATAATATTATGATACCTCACATAGGATCTGATAATACCAACACATCTAACATACAACTACAACTACCATGCCGATAACGCCCTCCAATATGCCAACAAGTTTTTAAATCATTTAGACATTAATAGATCGTATATTTTCTTTGGTTATTTAAACTCAATAGTTGTTCCGTCCTTGTATATAATTTATAGTTAGGATTTATTATTTACGTTGGGCTTGCTACTTGTTTTGAATTCGTCCGGTATTTTAGATTAAAATTTTATTAGTCCAAATTCCCTCCAATGCGTTTATCTATGCACGTTAATCTGTGTGATTGGTGAACGTTCTGTTGAGCGCGGACGCAGAAGATTATCGATTGGAATATCTAAGAAACTTGCTCGAGTAATCGCTTAACAAATGTCGTAGAAACCGCCGTCGCAACAAGTCGCTACAGTAATTGCAGAGAGACCAAGTCGTTCAACAAGTGTCGTTGAAGGCAGCCGCATATCGTCGCTTATCAAAGCCGCTTGGAATGGTATCGTACAAACCGCAGTGGTAGAGAGTATTATAGTGCCGTCTTGTTTGTGAATTGTTACACCCCGCTTTTGTGTTCGAACTGTTTTGTCCATGTGCCGCGTCTAGAGTGCACGTGCTACAAGCCGCTAATTGGATGCTGCTCCGTTTGATGAACCACCCTTGTTACGTGTGCTACAAGCTATTAATTGGTTCCAACGTTCTTTCATCTTTATGCCGCCTCATTCAGGTGAGTGCTAATAATAAACGTTGCTTTTGTTTGTTTGTCTTGTTTAAGAACATTAATTAATTGTGTTGCTTGTTAAAACACGCCTTAAGAAAAAATACAGTCCACTTCTAAATCTCGCTTTTTGAGCTTTCGAAATTACACCGCACCGTACAATAGTAATGTATTAATACCATGGCAATAGTTACCAAAATAGTTCAATCATTTTCGTACGTACGAATTAATTCGATGAATGTATGAGCCCAAACAGCAAAATCTACGTAGACAGGGTCTTAACACAAGCAGGAAAGAAACACTAACCCACGTATCTACGGTGTTGGATCTATCACACCCTCCCTAAAGCCGGAGCGGGACAGATGGACCGGATACCACGAAACTTGTGCATTTTTCCATACCAAAAGGTGCGGCAATTCAATAAGCCGCCATGTCCACCGAAGGAAGCTATAACAAGGACGAGTAATGATTAAATTATTTACGCCAAAAAGTACATTTCTTAATACTGTAAGTACTTTGTAACGTATTTTTTTTCTAGTTACACCTAGCCTAATAAATTAATAATAAAACAAATAAATTTTAAAGTATTTAATTCGTAAATATTCAGCCAATAAAAATTAAAGTATAATGGTCATAATAACACATGGATTCTAGAAGATATATATTCTAAAGCTTGTTACCAAGCGCTGTCAAGTTGATAACCGGCACTTTGGTCTCCAACGTCCTAGAGTGAAGCCGCTTTTTGTAGACGAGAGATAAAGTCAAGATGATGACCCGTCAGAAACACGAGGCATCTAATCGAGTGAAGAAGAAAACTTGAGCTGAGAAAATGGATTGATAATAGACATCATTTTAATACAGTTGGTATAGAATAATAAAATATATTAGACTAACACTTACTCACTTTAGTGCAATATCATATGGACAGGTTTACAGCAACGGTTTTCAATGTAAATTATAATAATTTTCCGTCACAGTAATTAATGGTAAACAGCTATGGTTTCGTCCTTTTTATCTAACTACGCAGTATGGAAATGGTTGATGTTACAAAGAACCTCGACACTTCAATCTAACTGATGACTAATACGATGAAATAAATACAACAGCTGAGGTCGTGATTTTCCACCTGCAGTTCTTTTGTCTACACGTGAGTGTTTGAAGCTATAGTAAATTATTATGAAATTTTCTACGTTAATTATTAGAGTAACAGAAAATATAAAGTACTTTCTTAAAGTTTGTAAAACAACGTATAAATATCTAGGTTGTCAGTCACTTGTACAAGCACACAATGTGTTGAGATATTCAGAATCTAAACGCCAGACGCAGTCTTGGTTTAATTTTATATTTTGTTTAATTGAAAACATGCACGTCATGTAAAAGTCTTTTATTGATACTGAAATTCACGTATATTCTTTTAGTAGATTACCGTTAAAATTGAGTAGTTACATTTTAAGGTCGTTATTGTCCTGACGATCGAATTTTTTTGTGAATGGTCAAGGAAGCGCTTCTATGATTATAGTAAAAATAAAATCCTGTGTTAGGAACTAATAAATTATGACATATTTGCTTAAACTAAATTTTATAGAAACGATTAATCTATACGTATTTATTCTGAAGGTTAAATTATACAAAATTCTTTTTTATAAAAATTAATGACAAGATAGTAAACATATGTATTGCAGTCGCATGTATATAGTCAGATTTCCATATGAATAGAATTCCTTTGTTTTCATAAAGTCGTTTTATTATTCAATATTTAAAATATGAAAAAGTAAACTAGAGCAAATCCTCCTTAAGAAAAACAGATAGAGAGAAGAAAATAAATGCCTTTAGTATTTCATACATGTTTAAATTCTCTTATTATATTTTGGGCATATGCTTTTAAGGACACAAATGGTGTCAATGTGGTGTTTTTGTTTGTTCACAGGTACAGCTGAGACAACTGTTTAACAACTGGTGGTTGATGTTTTGGTAAGTGTGTGATAAAGAGTGAAATTCAAATTTTATGGCTAAGATAGTGGTGTTAACATAAGGTTTCCGCATTTCCCTTATACAAACACAGTTAAATTTTGTTGGCACTTGTATTAAAAAATACGGTGGCGCCTATTAAAACTATTTTGGTCAGTTATCCACCCATGACCCATGCTCATGATCTACCCAGAGCTAACACTCTACTAGCCGTTTAACCCTTAAGAGTTTTCTTTGTCTATAGCCGTTTTCCATCCGACATTACCCTGGGCTTGGAGTTTAAAGAAGAAATACTCGACCTAGTGATATCAGATTAAAATAGAGAGCTTTAGTATATAGCTGATAGTCACCAGGATAAATTTGCAAAAATTTTATTTTAATTACAACTTACCACACAGTATGTGCACGAAAATTTTTCAGAGAACGGAAACGATAATTGCTCTTGGTCGCACGCAGAAAAGAATAAATATTAACTCGTTTGATAGCACCAATTTACATCCATGCCGGTGTTATCAAACAAACGAATGTGATTAACAATTCGAAACAAGCTTTATCGGTGAAGTAGGATTCATTATTTCAACGAGTCTTTAGGTTGGAATAGTATAATAAGTAATTATGCTATATAGGAATCTGTATCACGTCGACAGATACTTAAAACAAAATACCGACTATTCGATTGTAGAAGAGCTTTTCGTTTCAAAGTAAATAATTTTAAAATGAAATTTATTATACAGCGTACTTATTGTAGGAAGACTAAATATACAGGATGTTGTTGAAAGCAGAATCTATGTGAATGAATAATAAACTAAAAGGATACGGTTTAAATTCACCGGCGGAACAGGAACGTCACAAGGTGCTTATTACGACCTGATGGACATTCAGTGCCTTCGATGAATTGCTCTATCTGAACCTCATGCAGACTTTATTCTTGTTGTATAGTGTTTACGAACTCGATATATTGGGAGTATCTACTGAAGTTTAGGTTTCGTATTCTTGATAACATCCTTCTATAGAGTTATTGAATTTTGATACTCTTTCTACCACAGTTTCGTGAATGTTGATGTTTGTGTCTTTGCATACGTGGAATTCAAGTGCGCTCGAAGTATTCTACAATGGACTGGTCATCCTCGGTTGTCCTACTTTTTTCACAAACTATTTCATTTGCATTTGATGAATCTACCGTAAACGCAAATGCAAACGCTGGCAATATCATTTGTAAAATACAAGTTTCTCATCGGTCTCATACTGGTTAGTTAGAACTTCTGATTGAAAAATGCAGTCATACGTGCTTTGCATCTGGAAGTTATCCAGTGAAAGTATTTAATGTGCTAGTTTTAAAGTAGGGGGTGACACTCCAGTCATAAATTAAAGCACAACGGTAACTTAGAAGAAGTAGAAACGAAAGTTAAAGGAGTTAACCATTACAGAATATTCATGCCAAAGAATTTTTCTTTGATGAATCGTTGCCAGAGGGTATTTGTAACGGTAAATTGCTTTCTATAGATTTTTTCCACTTTCATTGTTTAAACCTAGTTTAATGTTTTTCACTCCAAAATAAATAGAGGTTTGGGAATTTTGTAGGTAGTTAAAAAGTGATAATTGATAGAAGGCATTAGTCTCGCTTAAATCCAAGCATGTGTTATGGTACCGCAACTATACATTATCTACTTTGGTCTTTCTTACTCTGAGGGAACCGAGTGCCAGCTTGAAATTTAACAGTAATAAAACGAATATATATTGTTATAGTAACGAAAACTCTACTATGTACAATAACAACAGCTTTTTATTTTCAAACTGATTATACAAGCTCTTTCAACAACCCGTAGTTAAAATGGAATTTGCTATAAGCTATCCCAACGTTTTATTCTTAGCTAATAACCAACACTACAAGTATTATTTTCTTAACGCTACGATTATATCCTCTAAATTACTGCCGAAGTACTATGATTAAATATCCAAACACTAATTATTAATTTATACAATCCCTACAGTAATTTATATCACACTGATACCAGTCTCTCTGGTGTTATGTTGGAATGATATTTGCCTAAGGTACGGATGATGCGTTATACTATACGATTCGTTTTCGGGTGCAATGGTGTTGTTTGTGTCTTTCTCACACGGTGTTAATACAACCCCGATATCGGACGAAATGTAAAGTTTTTTTTTCTGATAGTGCAGTCGATCACCGATAACGGAGCGATATTACACTACGTAAATGTAACAAATTCACAAGTAAAAAAAGTCACTTACCAAGCTGATACAATACAGGTGCAGGTGATCCGATCTTCTGAATTGTTGTGGGAAATGGGAAAGAAAGGACAGGAAGATTTACATATACACTAAACATAATTTAATAGCAAAACGTAAACATAGATTTGTGATAACTGAACGTAATAAATGTCGAACACAAAACACGACTTGACTTCACGGAAACCCAAAAGCGATTCTGCTTTGACATATGCCCACAGATAAATTGTTTATCCATATCAGCTTGTAAATGACGCGATTCAGTATTAAATACACGATCGTGATTTAAACAACTGAAATATTCTTTTTAATATTTTTTGCGCAAACATTTCGGCTGCCGAAAACACACTGTTTTCCCTATAGCAAAATTAAATTGAAAACGAAAAATGAAAAACGAAAAATAAAAAATAATATATCTCTAGAGGATAAAGGAGAAAGCAGAACGGATTAAGAATTAGGTAGAGGGCACAATTTAATGACTAGCTTTTTAAAAGTACCGGTAGCTGTTTTTGTAGTAGCCACCCGAATACGTCCATCGTCGGCGGGATGTACTTTTATAACACGACTGAGCGGCCAACGAAAGTAGGATGTGATATCATTTTTTAGCAGCACTAATTAACCCAACTCTATTTCGGGAGTGGACTTATCCCATTTTAACCGCTGCTGTAAAGAATTTAAATATTCCAACGAATATATCTTCCAGAAAGCATGTCGAAGTCGTCGCTGGATAAGTTGCCATCTAGTAAGTCCATTTATAGCAATCTCAGGGCCTGTAGGCTTAGAAATTGAGGAATTTAACTGCTCCAGGTTCAAAAAATGTTCCTGATTCAAAGAAACAAGATCCTTGGGTCTGTACTCACAGCACACGGGGGTCAAGAATTGAGTATATCCTCTATCTGATGAAGTAACGTACTTATTTCTTCTAGGGTAAGTCGTTGCACCCAACAGCTCGAAAAAAGTGCAATTTAAACATTTTGATAGCTTCCTCCGCTAGACCATTGAAGTGAGGTGCGAGGGGGGAGGAGACTGAAATGCCATTGTAATGAAAGCTTGTTGGACGCTTCTTTAGCGAGATTTGTAAATTGATTATTAGCACCAACAAAGTTTGACTCATTGTCGGAGTAGCAATCTGAAACCATGCCGCGTCGAGGTTCTAACCGACGAAAAGCAGCAATAAAACTGTCTGTTGAGAGATTCATAATGAGCTCAAGATGAATTGCCCTAGTGCAAGTACCTACGAAAACGCACACATAGGCCTTTGTAGCCTTAAAACCGCGTGAGTGACGTGGAGTTACAAAGAAGGGACCGCAAAAATCAATGGCAATATGAGAAAAAGGTTTGAGCGCACTAACGCGGAAATAAGGTAAAGCGTCCATAACTGGCGGTAAATACGTTTTCGGCGATATTCGGAAGCATTTGAAACAATTAGAAAATGTTCTTTTTATAACCTTTTCAGCTGATAAGATCCAAAATTGTTGTCTTAGTAAATAATATAAAGTTTTGTATCTTGAATGTAAATATTTGAAATGCGTAAATTCTATAATCAAAGTTGTAAACCTGTGAGCTAGGTAATATTAACGGATGTTTCGCTTCATAAGGCAAATCAGAATTTTGCAGTCAACCTCCTACTTTTAAAAGCCCGTCGGGATCAAGAAATAAACAAAGAGATCTGAAATATTTTGGCAACAACTGATTGCTATTAATTTTCGTAATAATTTCTGTAAAGACGAGGGATTGTACTTGCTTAATTAGACACATTAAAGCACGCTGTAACTCGTTGGCGGTAATAGTCTCCGAGAATTTTTGCGGAAATTGGTAGAGACACGTAGACAATAAGCTAGAATCCTAACGATTTTCGTTAAAGAAGAAAATGTTTCAATTAATGTAACTAAAATGTGACATTCCGTTGTAATCGTAAAAGCGTTATACTTTTTTTCCAAATCCATATCTGTAGTATGTGTAGTAAAAAAATCAGTCCACATTTTGTTTGGCATATACAAAATTCCGGACTATTTCATCATATGTCGTGGGAAAGTAAATTGCGAGGAAACATACCTCTTGAAACAGCGTCCGCGACGTTTAGTTCTGACGGAATATAATGCCAGGAACACGCAGGAACACGATCTTGAATATGGCTCACTCTATTTGCGACAAACGTCTTCCAACGGCTCGGGGAAGCATTCAACCAGGCGAGGACTATCTGAGAATCTGTCCAAGCGTAAACATTTTCGAAAGGGATTTTATTCGAAAATGTGTCTTTAACGAAAGTAATTAAATCTGCTAATAGAACAGCTCCCAATAATTCCAAGCGAGGTAAATTTAAAACTTCCACTGGCGCAACTCTACTCTTTGCACACACTAAAGAAACCGTCATATTATTTGATACTTCAATGCGGGTATAAACTATAGCGGCATAACCCACATGAGATGCCTCAGAAAACCCGTGTAATTCACATTGGAAGTCATTATTGAAATTAATATGGCGCGGAATTTTAAATTCCGACAGTAGAAAGAATTTAGACTTTAGTCGAGACCACTTGTCTAAATATTGGGGGTCATCCCAACCTATTTTCAATTTCCATAGACACTGCATTAAATATTTAGCGGAAAGTAATATAGGACAAATTAATCCAATGGGATCGAAAATCTTTCCTGTATCTGAAAGTATACTTCGTTTCGCACAACGGCGAATACTAATATCCCCTTTGTAAGAAAAGGAATTATCACGAGGACACCACTGAAACCCCAAGACTTACACAAACTGGGGTTTCTCTTTATTGGAAAAAGCAGAAATTTGTGGGGCCGAACTAGCAACTGAACACAATAATTCGGGAACGTTGTTTGCCCACTTAAGTAATTCAAACCCTTCTGATTTTACTAAGCTTACCAATTCTTGCTAAAGTACGAGAGCGTCTGAAACAGGTGTACTGGTTCCCATCACATGGTCTACGTACATTTGTGTTTGTAAAATATGGCAGACGTGAGGAAATTGTTTTTGCTCTCGCACAGCAAGTTCATGGTACGTCCGCATAGCTAGATAAGGCGAACGAGTTAAGCCGAACGTAACTGTATTTAATTTATATTCTGAAATAGAATCTTCGGATGAAAATCGCCATAGAATTTTCTGAAAATTCCTATGCGTGGGTACTACTAGTACGTGCCGAAACATTTGTTTAATATCAGCGACAAAAACAACCGGAAAAAAACAAAAAACTAATAATAAAGAAATTATGTCCCTTTGTAATTTGGGTACTGAAAGTAATGTATCGTTGAGGCTTAGTCCTTTAGTCCTTTAGTAGAGGCGGAAGTCATTTGGTTAAGACCAAAAATGGAAGTAGAACACGGACGTCGCGGTAATCATAAACGACTCACACAATGTTCAGTAATAAAACTACATTGTCTGCATGAATCAATTAAAAACCGAACTGGCTCAAAGAGACCATAACCGTCACATATATCTACGACAGCAGTAGCTAGTAGAACGGTGCTTCGCTGAAAATTAGCAATCGCGTACATGGGATTCGAAAAATTACTAGGACCCTCATTAACAGTAGAAATATGTTGACTACTGGGAGTGGCCGTAGACAATAAAACTTGCTTAAAATTGGAGATGTAGTGCGAATATCTAAATATAGGACTCCTTTTGATAAAGAGCTTTTACCCAACTGGACTACGGAATTATTTAAAGTGACGCAAATTCAACATGCAAGACTTGTTATTTACTTGGTTTGGGATTTAAATAATAAACCAATCTTGGGTATCTTCTGCAAAGAGAAGCTGCAGGTTACGAATTCTCCAAATACGTATTTAGTTGAAAAAGTGTTTAGAAGAGAAACAAGGGGCGAGAATTTTTAATTAAATGGTATAGGTTCAAGGACGCAACGTTGGAAACTAAGGATAGCATAGTTATGTGAGGTTTCATTTCAAAGTTTGGTCATTTATTCACTAGCTGTCGAAGAGGAAATATGTATATTTTTGATATCAAAGGCTTCGTACAAGACAAGCGATTTTTTTTGTGAACGAAATAGTTATACTGAATGCTGGAACAGATGAGTTATGGCATCTTTCGTCTCCGATACATTCACTAGACGTTTCTGCGGTATGTCGTACTTTTCACCATCTGCAGTTATTACAAAACCACATCCACGAAGTCCTCGCTAACCAGATTGTAAACACTTACGTTCAGAACGACCAAAGCGTTTCATAGATATTTAAAGCTGAGCAATTGTTTATCACGCTTATTCTACTATATCTTCTTCTCTCAATTCTTCTGTTATAAACACCATTTCATGATTGTTTTCCTCGCTTGTATTTCTAGCCTGGTTGAACACATTCAATAATTTAACCGGTCGATAAATTCGTGAATATCGTTCTAATATACGTACTCAACAAGGTTCGCATTTAATCTTTTGTAAAACCGCTCATGGAAACCCAAACCTTTACCCGTGAGAGCCCTTTAGGGAGATCTGGGGAATGTTTTAGCGCGTTTTTCAAACTTCTTACTATTTGTTGGGGATCGTGTTAAATCTTGTACGGTATATGGATTAAACTTTCTTCTAATAATTGAAGCTGATCTGTTCATGTCCAAGTATTTTGGTAAATCCTCTTGTAGATTTAAATTATCGTATTCTGGGTTGATGTTTTAAAGATTAGCAGATTGCATAGACTTATACTTCCGGGATATACGCTATTATTTAAGGTTGTGTTACTGTTTTCAGGATCAATTTCCAACACACTTCCCCCCGAAACACCATGTATCAGTTTGAGAATTATACCTTACTCCATAAACCGACCAGTCTAAATTTTCGTCTTGATCTCGGGTCACCACATATGCATAATAATGATGTATAGGGTCCTACAGAATAGGTTGTTTAATTTTCTTTAAAGGTGCGTCCGTGTCCTTGATTTTAATCTTTTTTACAAGTAGTATTTTTTTCGTAATATCTTGTAAATGAGATGCAGTGGCTTGCAAAAGTTCGATTAGTTGTTTGTGATGAGATGTGATGTAGTCCTTTTTGTACACCACAAACTTTTTCCGTGCAGCATCCTGCATCAACTGATGGCTGCGTTTATTTGCAATAAAATCTTTAACATCTGTCATCATCAATCTCTAGATTGTATCTAACCTGTACGTCTAATCCACTATTTATATAATCATTAAGTTCTTTCTATACCGTCTTTTATCGATTTCAAAACCTTTGACAATAGTTATAAAATTATGTTTTGAGTCACCACCATTTCAGCACCGCAAGCAGATTCCTTTAAATTTTTGGTATGACATATCACAGTTTATACAATCCGGAAAAGTATGGAGAAGGTGCATGTTATCCTGCTTCCAGAATGCGATTACATTGGCGTTATCTCTAAGCCTGTGTTTTAAGGCACTAGCGTAAGTCTGGCATAAGTAAAAACAATCAATATTTTTATGTCGCACAAACGCGAAAACTATGATCTTGCTTTGTTTGTGCACAGGAATATCGTCAAACACCATAACTGAATCTTCCTTGGTATCTCCAGGCCTTATTAGATCATCAGAATTTTCATATTCCTGGTGTAACATTTAAATTTTTCTGCAAATTTATTTGTTGACGTTTTCGCTATGCATCTATTATTTTAGTTTTTACTCAACAACGTTTATATTATTGATTCATTCGATTTTGTATATTTAATAACCCAACAAACTTTAAGAGACACTACAATTTCAATTAGAATTACAATCTACTAAGTATTACGTCGTTTTTACTGATAACATGTTTACAAAACTATTCGCGTGCTCCTACTTCTTTGTAATATCTAAGATTTTCAAATAGTTCCGACGATTCGTGACAGATAATCACTTTTCGTTTCTTTGTAGAACGGAAAGGTCACTTGTGTGTTAAAAAAACACTCAAGATGGTGCGAGAAATTAAGTTTTCCTGGCAGAGACGCCGTAATAAAGGCACAGTTATTTAAAAGTTGTCTGTGACAACTTGTATATATGTGTAGTATACAAACTCATCTTGGCGACGGTGTGTTTGATGTGTAATTATATTAAAATTAATTATGAAATTTATTACAGTGGAACTCCGATGCAACTCCGATACAACTTTAGGTTATTTGATCACATTCCATTTGGTTTGGTTCAAGCAAATTTTATGGAACTCGTTTAAAATATAAATGCGTAGGCAATTTTGTTGGTCAAATAGGTTGGATTTCCGCTATGCAGCTACACCTGGCGTGTTTAGTTGATGAACGACATGTCATTTGAAGATTATAGGTCATTGCCGCTATATGTAAAACTATTTAAGTTTCTAAAATAAAGCTGCCGTTGCAAAGTTCATTACGTATCTATCCACGTAATGAATTCCTTTTTTTTGAAAGCTTGTAATTACCTCATGTTGTATCCAATTCATTAAGGGTCGTCACGAATAATTGTGTTCATTAACTTGCTAAAAGCTTATCCTTCTAAAAAGTAATGTTACATTGAGTACACAATTTTTTGTAATTAATGATGTGTTCAACCTTGGAAATTGTACCTCGCCGGTTGTATATAGACGTTAGTAAAATATGCAAACAAATAATCATAATTTGTTTGCTACATGTTTAATAGTTATTTTGTTTACCACAATTTAAAATACCAACATGTTGATTTAATAGGGCCTAAGTCCTGCATAATGAAGTTTGAACTCAGATTAACTAATTAATTAATAATATTTGCCAAAAGTTAAGTAAATTTTTAAAAGAACTGTAAAGTCTCAGTAGCGCTACCCCAGACTATTAATTATGAGAAATAATGTCCAAAAGTTAAGTATCCAATTTAATATACTTCAAGATACTTCAGTTCTTTACTCAATAATCATTAAACTTCTCCAAAGTATGTTAGGTATTTGAAAAACTTAACTTACACGAATGTGTACCACGATATAGTGAAAACTAATTGAAACTAAAACAAAGATTTCATGCTTATACTGGTTCATAAGATATATAGGGTATCTATGTTGGTAGTATTTATGTTTCAGAGCCGCCCTAGTCATTGTTAGTTCAGTGAAGAAGACGACCAGATGTAAGTAACATATTTGTGACAATCAAACTTTGTATTTAAAGTGGTTAGAGATAATTTAGGTTTCCAAATTTTCCTTTTCTTGCAAATTGATTCTGTCAGTTGCAGTAAAAAGAATTTAGGTGGCGTCCATTATTTTATTTTCCAACTTTAATAAACCCAGTGACCCAATCTCAAGCGACCGTGGGTAAAAACTCAGTTAGATAAAAAGTCTTAAGATTTTCTTTTACTAAAAAGCCATTTTCCTTCCTAACCTTATCCTGGGCTTGTTACAGTTACGTAAGAATTCTCGATAGGTAAAATAAAAATCTACCACGATTTAATTTATTGTGGATTAGATTAAATATACATTACAGTGGTAACCAATTTCATTTAAGGGCCGAATACACTTCTTAACGGTTCATATTTTAGTTGGTAAAGACTTTTAAAAAACACAAACATTTTGAAATCTAAGTCTGTTCTCGTGTAAAATTAAAGATATTAAAGCATTAGTTTTTCCAAAGTTTGATGGTCCAGCAAATATAGCTCGTATATTAGATGGGAACACAAGTCCTCGTTTACTAACTTCTTTTGCATTTAAATTAAAAAATTCATAAGATTTTTGTACTGGTGTTGTAGCTTCTTGCATCATTGTCTCCTTATTGGCTCTAATATGTACCTGCTTATAATATTGTGTGTGGGGATAGCTTAGCGTCTCTTTTGGTATGTTGTATTACTAATGGTGTAAATACTTGATTCACCTAGTCAAACTCCTTAGCTTACATATCAAGACGGAATCTTAAGGCGAGATTTTTTAATTACAAACAATGTAATAATTAATCTTTCGAAAAATATTTTAGCGTTGTGGAATACAAAAATCAAAATATTTTGTCAAAATGAAGGAGTTGATGAAAACGATTATAATACGGGTTACATTAGGAATAGAAATATGGTAGAATATGACGAAGGTAAAAAACCTTCAGACAGTAATTTAAGTTATAATAAATCATTTTATGGATCATTAATTCAAAACAGCTGTAATGAGAAGTACTATGATGTATAGATTAAAGTCATGACAGAAAGCATCGAACTCTCCGACCGTAATTTAAGCTTTATTAAATTTTTTACTGGAAATCCAACGAGAAACAATTATAGCGAAACATACAACGAAGTACGGTATGAAAACCCAATTAGGGAGAACTTGGTAGAAATGGAAGAAAATATTATCTCTCAAGAAAAATTTAAGAAATAAATGCTATTCTCCTGAAGAGCCAATTCGGGAAAACGACAGAGAAATGTCTAATGAAATAAAATATAGAAACCCAAGTAAGGACAACTTAATAGAAAGGGCGGAAGACATTATAACCTCCTGCCTAGGTTTGGAAAGTAAACGTAATTACCCTGTAGAGCCAATCCGGGACATGCGTAAGGAAACGTACAGTGAAGTACTCAAAAATAGTCCAAAAAAAAAATACTAGAAAACGAGAAAGCTAATAAAACCTCCAATATAAAAATATAAGATAAAAAATTCTCTAATCCCAGAGAGCCAAACCACAAACGTGAAAGGGCTAACAGCACCGAGGAACACGATGATACTCACAAAAGAGAAAAATGGTTTCTACAAAAAATATATAGCGATTGACCGGCCAGAACGCCCTCTAAACGCAGAACCCGAAATATCAAACATAAGATTAAAATAAAACATAACAATCCCTGCTAACTGCGAGAGCCATTGAGAAATATACTTAACACAGAGTCTCACATGAACCGAGTTACTAATCGAACTAAACCTACCGGGGAACAACGGAGTTCTCGCCGCACGAACACTAATTAATAACGAAGATAAAAATGCAATACGTCTGATCAATTTGAGTAACGCAGATATTACGCTTGACAAGAACCAAAATATAGGAACAGCAGAACCCGTAAACACAAACACACAGAACCCACTTACAAAAATTAACTCTATTCACACAGTAGACACAGGCACGAACCAAAACGTTTTGGAAAAATTTGACTTGTCACTTAAATAGTCAAACCGAAAAATCGTATCAGATCTCATACTACACTACAGCAACATTTTTGATCAAGGGGAATTAATTATAACAAGCACAACAAAGCTGAAACACGAAATCATAAACGAAAACGTGGCTCCAATAGCAAAACAACCTCAGAGTACCCTCCCAACGGCGAAAAGAAATAGAAGATTGCTAAAAGCTAAAGTAATTAGATCCTCCAGCTCTTCCTGGTTAGCCCCTCTTATTCTAATCATAAAGAAAACAAAAACGGCAAAGAAAAAATACGACTCTGTATTGACTATAGTAGACTTAACTCGGTATCCAAAAAGGACGTCTTCTCCACTCCAAACTTAAATGAACCCTTAGACTACTTAGGAAACTCCACCCCCTTTAGTACTTTCAACGTCACCTCACCCTATTACCAAATAGATACTACAGACGAATATAAACACCTAACAAGTTTTTCCACACCAGATGGCCACTGGGAATTCAACAAATTCCAATTCGGACTCTGCAACGCCCCCTCGACCTTTCAAAGGTTTATGAACTTCACACTACGGGTTAAACCGGATACACCTGCCAAGTGTATCTGGACGACGTCCGTGTACACAACTGAATGGGTATTCAGAACCACATTCACAAATTAGTATCGGTATTCGACCGATTTGCGAACAAAATTTAAATTAAAACTAGTAAATACAAATTACATCAAGCATAAAACTTACCTTAAAAAACTCAGTCACTGAAACTTTCACTAATACTAATTTATCTGTTCGGTCTCTTTGTCGCACGTTGTCGTGTTTAATTTTAAGTCGTAAATTTGTGGTAAATCTAATATTAAAACTTCATTTCTTGTTCCCTTATATCCTATCGTAAAATTCCTTGTGCATGTGTAAATAAGTGGGACTAAGGATAGTGACGAAAACACTCTTATCGATATCGAAGCAGAACAGTCGGTTCTTCGTTCGGTAAAAGTGAGTTTGTCAATAGTGCCGCCGAATTAATTTGATAAACCCTAAAAGACCAAACAATGCAAAGTAACACGTACTATAATCTCGAATACAGTCCACTTAGTTGAGGAGTAGATCTGCAGCTTAGAACAATAAAACCCGGAGGTTAGTCGATATATAAATTTATAAGACCCCCGCGCTGAACATTACCCATCGGTCAAATCATTACTTTTCATATAGTGGCCTCACCCGTTGAAATCTGAAGTGAACCCCTTTTTTTTCTTTTCTTCCTTGCAGTGACTCTGTCCTTATTTTAAATTGTTAACTTAGCATATTTACGGTTGGTGAAGCAGCTACCTAAGGGTTCTGCTTGAACTTTGACTTTATTGTCATTTGCTGTGTCTGTCTATTTCAAAATTATAAGCTTTTTGCTGGCCTTATGTTGCTATTTTTATTGGAAATACGTTATTGAAGACCTGGATGAACTTATTATAAATTTAACTTTTACTACTACAAATGAGGCTATCTAATTTTATAGTTTCCTATTTTAACATTTCTAATTAATTGGGTGGGTATATGCGGGTCTACAGGGTGTACAAGGCCAAGACGAAGACTAACAATCTTTTCCTTGAGCTCATCACTAAGTGTAATCTTTGGGTTTACGCTAAATGTGCAAAAGTGTCAAGAAAAATTAAATAACTTATTTGCGGTGCTTGCAAAGACTAATGTCGAATTTTTTTATATTCACTGAGGGATACATTTTATGTAACATTGCCATTATAGCTATACGGAAAAGCCAAGAATGTCGTTCTGCATGATTCTGCATAAAGCAAAACAGTTTTTCTGAATGTCTTCAAACAATCTTACGTACAGGAGTTTAAGCCCTAATGTGTTTCAATTTGTATACGCTGCTATCTTACCTTAATAAAAAAAATCATACATTCTATCCTATATAAGAGGTATAAATTATAAAGCATACTGTTGTATTGCCTTGCTCAGCTTTGCCAGAAAAAATTAATATCCTAGTATCATTAATGATAAAATGCAAATAAAATGTCGTTTCCCTAGAAGTTTTAAACACATCCGTAAAGAAGCACATTATATTGCGGAAGCGTCTTTCTATTGCTTATTTTCAGAACATATGTATATTTTAGAAGTGCTTTTGAAAACCTACAAATGGTTCAGACGATCAATATGAGCTCAGACTTCTAGGTGCATACCTAAAATCAGCGTCTGAAAAGTTAAAATGCAAGCGAACTGCATATAATGCATTAAATTGTTTAAACTGGATTTTTATCGGAACAGTATTATACACATAGAAACCTAAAACGCATTCACCCAAGATAGATTAGTATAAACAGTACATTAATTTTATATAATGTAATGTATGATGATTCACAAAGTACGCATTACGCAAACCATTAATATTCTAGCGCCCAGAGACAAAGGCATTCATCATCACATGTTTGATACCCAATAACAACCACCGAATATAAATTTGCATTTTTGAGCAGTATTTGCGTGGTATAAAATTGTGCAATAAACCATTTCCTGACTAGACGCATTATATTGTGGAATAAATCCAATTTTTTATTTAAATGGTTATTGGTTTGGACATTTTAATCGAGTGGCATTTATATACATGTCAGTCTTATTTTGTTGAGGATGAAATATCGAATTAAAACATTATCCGACAGTTTCAATTAATAAATAATGAAACGTTAGCTATTCTTAATTCAGCTTTGTGATTATGAGAAATGTAGATTGTTAATGAGATATGGCACTTTAAGTCCTGGGGCATGCTCCAAAGATTACATCAAGAATATATTTGAAATATCTGGTTGCAGGAACTGCCCATTGTACTTAAACCTGATGATTATTTTAAGCAACTACAGCTGTTGGTTTTGCAATAATCTCAAGTAATGTTGATTGTGCAATAGGATTTATTGGGAAACAGTTAATTCGGCAAATGTCTAAGTGTTGGAGGTCTTGGTAGCCGCAGGTTGTTTAACCCGCTTCCATACCACTAAATATCGGTGAAATAGTATATATATTTAGAAAACAATCGAAGAAAACCGAGCTGTATTTAGGTTGTGATTACGTAATAAATCATACGGGCAAACGGATTATATAATCAGTGATAGTAAAGCGGCGCCGGCGGCTTTAACGAATATGAACACCTCGAAAGACCTCCAAGCGGACGTCTGGAGGATAGCGCAAACCGCACTCGAGTTCCGACGTTTAAAATTATGTTGGGTTAGGTCGCACGAATGTAACATACGAAACGATAGGGCTGATGAATTATAAAGAGGCCGCGACAGACTTTCGGATATCACATTCGTCGTCCAAGTTCTAATTAAAAGAAAGCTGGCGAAAAGTCAATCCGACAATGGGAAGAGAAGTGGAACAACGCATACAGGCAGATTGACCCACAAATTCATACCGTGCATAGAAGGTAAGATCGGGTGAAACTCGATCATAAAATGGTGCAACTGTTAACAGGGTATAGCGCCCTGAAAGCATATTTACAATGGTTGGGTTTAACCGATATCAACTGCTGCGAATGCGATGACGGCGCAGAAAGCGCAGAGCACGTGCTTTTCGACTGCCCACTCGAGGCGGTAAATCGATGGTTAGCTGATTTGAAAATAGCTGTCGCAGGGCTTGCATGGCCCAAAAGCCTAGAGGAAGTCGGGGAAGTGGCTAATCAGAAGGCGTTCTGGACAGTCTTCAAAGAATTTTCAGGAAGGGTTGCGAGATTGGACGGTGATAACCGCGCGTAAATCGGAGGGTGAGGAGGTGGAGGAGGATTGAAAATTTTAGATTTGACTTGACATGAGAAATGGATATAAGCATGGTATAATCAAAACCTGTATAAAAATAAAAAAAGATTATAAAAAATTAAGAAAATGAAATTATTTAATTATGATTATAACCAAAATCTAATATGTATGACAAACCCACACACCACTAAAACAATCACTGTCAAACCTTACACGCGCGGAATATCGGGAATAAATCAAAACAAGTAAATGATAACAAACTAAATCAAAAATCTTCATTAATTTAAGTCAGTAGATAAATTATGAAAATAAAATAGAGTGAAACCGCGCATCCTCCCTGGACTTTAAAATGATAGTGATTGTGATCCCCCAGAACGTTTAGTGCATACCCACCAGGACTTTGGCAGTGCATACCCATCTCCTCTTAGCTGTAAGATATTAATAGAGGTAAGAAGACGACCAGATCTTCGGATACTGGAGAAATTATTATCGAGGTAAGAAGGAAAATTGTGGCGGTTGCACTAGCATAAGCATTGATTTGTATTAATAAGTAAATTTGAAATAATTTAATGAGCAGGTTTTTGTGAGTAATGACGCTAGCCGACATAATGCTTATGCAAGTGCATCTGTTAAATTGGGCAATGCTTTTTGCTTTTTTTGTGCACTGTTATATGTTAATGCATTAGATATCTATTTACGTAAATATATTTATTTATAATTATTTTGCATTTATTTTTGGAGCTTGATTTGTTTTGTCTGACGTTCTGCCGTCATTTTTGGTGGCAGCATTTTTATAGGAACGAAGATTTTAATTATAATATAAATCAGTTAGGGAATGGTAGGGAAAGTCGGGGATGGATTTAGGCAAAAGATAGAATAAATTACTTAGATCAAGGAGGACGAATTTGCAAATTTATAGAGCAGACAAAATAGCTGGATTCACTATTAAAATATTTGGCGAATGATTAGAAATTTGAAGGCATTTTTAATATTAGTTAGCTAGATTTGGATAGTTTTAAGACGACCTTTCAAGTCGCACCGGTAACCAGAGCTGGCGACTGCTATCCGGTATTACGGATACTTCCCCTTTTACTTTCGCGTGTGTCTTGTTGAACGGACACACTACAAAATAACGCTAGGGTTACCATTATTCAAACCCTATTTTTAGTTTTTGTTTTAGTTTGTTCGATTTTTATTTAGGATCGATTAATTTTAAAGTTAGATTGGATCTGAAGCACGTTTATAGTTTCACGTTTAAACCCAATGTAGTACCTTCGGGTGGAACATTGGGGACGTGGCCGCAAGTATAGGGCCTTTATTCAAATTTTAATGTATCTAGGTTGTGGAATTGTCAGGGAGATGTGTAGGTTAGCTCAAAATAGGAAACAATGAAGGTACGCGTCTAACCAGTTTCAGGACCGAAGACTTAATGATGATGAAAACATTACCGACGAATGCTTTTTTAACGACATATTTCTTGATAGGCTGAAAACGTAAAAGTCAATTGAAGTTAGAGATTATGAGTGGAAAATAAGAAAAAAATGTTGCTCAATTGCATCGCTAACCTCGAGAAAGCTAAATGATAAAAGCTCGATTCATTCCCATCTTGTATCGCATGATTCAAGATAGCATGTTAAACTACTAACACTAACTCCAAATACGTCAGTAAACTTTTAACAAGATTTGTTTCTCTGCTAGTGCTAGATTCTAATAAATAATTTTTCCAATGCTATAGTTTGCAGTAGGTGCAAGAAAACGGAAGAGGTGGGATCGTTTATTTCGTTTATTGGGATAAACGAAAAAATATAATATCAAAAAGTATTGCTGTATTAAGAACACTTGCATCAATGAATCTAGAAGTGAGTAATTTCTTTGCTTGTGTGGCTAAACCCTGGATATAAAAGTACGTAAACAGCGTATATTACCCTGATAATACAAAAAAAAAAGGAAAACTGTATCTAAAAGCACAAACAATTCCTAGGGCTACTACAATCCGTTTTTTTTTATTTACCTCCAACTTAGATAATAACTCTTTGTTTAATTTGTTTAGTGTATATCACTTTGATTAGATTAAGATTAGATTTGCATTTATGACAC
>JARFIW010000555.1:0-29011 GCA_036346225.1 Platerodrilus igneus | reverse complement strand
CCACCATAGCGGATGCGCGGGCAATACCGAAGGAAATAAACCTCTGGTAGCACAATCAGATGGGTTGTTTGAAGAACTAATATAACTCCACTGTTCGGGAGAAATACGTTCTTGGATGTAACTAACACGGTTAGCTACAAACATTTTTAAACGATAGGTAGGTGACTTAATCCAAGTCAAAGCCACAGAAGAATCAGTGTAACAACAGATTTTTTCAAAGGTTACATTTGAATATGTAGTTTTAACAAAATGAACTAATTTAGACAAAAGTACGGTAGCACATAGTTCTAGCTTGGGTATAGAAAGACATTTCAAAGGTGCGACCTTTGATCTAGCCATAACAAAGTGAACAGATATTTTCCTGACGGAAATACTAAACGAAAATATGCAATAGCCGAGTATCCTTTCTCGGACGCGTCACAAAAACCATGTAGTTGTATGCTACAGGCTTCATCAATAGGGATATAACGAGGAATTTGAATTGAATCAATATATGAAAATTCAGCAACAAATTTTTTCCAAAATATGACAATAGATTCAGGAGGAGGATCATCCCAATCCAACCCCAGCACCCAAAATTGTTGAATGAGTTGTTTGAGTGAAAAGGTAACTGGTGTAATAAATCCTAGAGGATCGTAAATCCTAGCAACTGTCGAAAGTAAAATTCGCTTGGAAAGACGATTTTCTAAAGACTGCATTTCAAATGAAAAATTATCAGGTATCGAGTGCCACTGAAGACCAAGCACTTTTACGGTAAACTTAAGATCATTTGCGACTAAACTTGGTTTTACTTGTTGATACTCAGTAGGAATATCTTCTAACAGTAGTGGACTGTTACTAGCCCATTTTCGTAGTTCGAAGCAGCCAGCACGTAGTAGTTCGATGAGTTGACGTTTTAGTTCATGAGTTGCCTGGAGAGTGGACGACCCAGTCAATACATCATCAATATACAAATTGTTTCTCAAAGCATGAGCAGCCAATGGATAACTATTTTCTCCTAGTTCAGCTAGTTTTAAGATAGTGCGAATGGCGAGAAAAGGAGCGGATGAAACTCCATATGTAATTGTGTTCAACTGATAGGTTGAAATTGGTTCTGAAGGATTCCATCGCCATTGTATCAATTGATAAGAACGATCCGTTTCTGATATCAATATTTGCATGTACATTTGTTTTATGTCACAGACAAAAACGAACTTGGGAATACGAAAAACCAAAAGTATTTTTACAATATCATTCTGGAGCTTAGGTCCAGTGAGTAAGGTATCATTCAATGAAATACCATTCGAAGCTCGAGCCGAAGCATCAAAAACAATTTTCAATTTGGGTTTATTATTTTCTAGTTTGAACACGGCATGGTGTGGAATAAAATACGCATTATTGTCAGCTGGAGGCGTTGATAAAAGCGACATGTGACCAGATGCCTCGTAGTCACGCATGAAATCTACATACAAATTTCGCAAATCTGGATTAGTTTCGAGACGACGCTCTAGTGTCAATAGACGTTTAATGGCAATAGATTTCGAGTCCGGAAACTCACGAACATTTTCTCTAAATGGAAGGCTCACGCCGAACCTACCATTGGGTAACCGATGCAACGAGTTATCAAAAGATTGTTGAGCAAGGTCATCTTCTGGGGACGACAAACTCCTCGATGGAATGTCGTCAAGCTCCCAAAAATGTTTAAGATCAATATCCATACAAGGATCGATAGATACAAAGAACGAATGAATAACATTGGTTGAGACGGGATCGACAGTACCAAATATCATGTAACCAAATATGGTGTTGACAGCAACAGGCGAAATTTCTTTTTCCCATCGAGCAAAATACGACTGGCAACATCAGAGCCCAATAACATTTGTACTGGAGAAGGATGTCTCCAGTTTTCATCTGCGAGTTTTATGTTTTCCAAATGAGACCAATACGATTGAATATACTTGTTTGGAAGATTACCGCAAATAGACGGCAAAACCATTAAGTTTATTTTCAAATTGTTGTCCGTCGGGACTGAATCATATTCCTGAATGGGACGAATTGTTCCAGATATCACACCTAACGTTTGGTGTGAAGTCTGGCCCAAACCAGAAATAGGAATCGAAGAAGGACGAGACGATATACCACTAGACTTACGACAAGACTCCGTAATAAATGAAATTTGACTCTCGGTGTCTAATAGAGCACGAATAATTTGAGATTGATTTCTCTTGACGAGAATTTCCAAACAAACCGTGGGTAGCAGAGCTAGACAAGTTGTCGCCTCAGACCCAACTGTTGTAGTACAAGTAGCATTATTAGACGAACTGGTTTGCAAATTTTCTTCACGAGTTGGAGTTGAAGAAGGTGGTGACGTAGCAATCGACGGCACAAAATGTAACAATGTATGATGATTTTATTGCAAGTTCTGCACGAAACCTTTGACGGACAAGACGACATGTTATGATTTGGTCGAAGGCAGTTCAAACATAACCGAAGATGTTTGGCTTGCTCGTGACGCTTGTTTGGAGACAATTTAAGAAATTGCTCGCACGAATACAATACATGATTTCCCTTGCAAAGGATGCAGGAGAACGAATTGTTCTTAGGAGAAGTGTTAGTTTCAGCTAAGAATGTCCTAGGCTTCAAGTCAGAATTCGAACGAGTGATACCTTGTTTATTAATAGTACCTTTAAGCACTTTCGTCTGTTTGCTTGAGACAAGATTCTCTAAGGCTACACATTGTTTTGACAAAAAGTCTTTGACGCAATTGAATGTAGGCACATCAGTAGAATTGAAATGCAATTCGAATCGTTTACGAGTTTCCTCATCGAGCTTACATAATAAAAGATCTACAAGAACGAAATCCCAACTTTCAACATCAAATTATAACGATCCCAAAATCGATAAGTTTTATGTGAAACAATCAATTAAATTTCGAAGTTGTTTTACGTTTTCCGCATGCATAGGCGGATAGTTTTTTATTAAACCCCAATGGTGATTAGCCAAAAGACGTTTATTATTATATCTAGAACATAAAGTGTCATATGCTAGTTTGTAATTTTCATGACAAAGAGGAATAGACCGCAACAAGGTCAATGATTCACCCGACAAGCTTGAAAGAAGGTAGGAATGCTTTTCGATGTACGTTAAATGCGGTTGTTTATCTATCAAAACATTAAACATATCCTTGAAAGTCTTAAAATTTTTAGGGTCATTATCAAAACGGGGTAACGTAATTTTTGGTAATTTTACTCTAGGTGTAAAATTATTGTCTTGTCGACTTGTGTGATTCGCAGACGGAGTTTTCACTTCAGCAGAAAATATCTCTTGCTCTATCAAAAGAATAGAATAATATTCGTCATCCACGTTTTTACACAAATTCTCTAAAGCAGGTTGCAATTCTGGTTCTGTGTTTACCAATACACTAATATACTTTTCAGTAAAATCCTTATAGACAGATTCAAGGATGCGACACTTCAATTTGAATAACCTGTGTACTGAATCATTGTATTGTGCCTTTTCAGAAAGTTCGAAGATTTCATGAATCCGAGCAGCGTAGAGCTTTAATAAAGTTACAGAAGCATTTGTGTCAGGCATTTTGTATGAAGAAACAAACGACAATTATTCCAATTAACAACAACTAACAATAATCTTAATATAAATTCAATCACCGAAAATGATCCAATAAAGTCATTACCCAGTTTGTAAAGTAAAATGCGAAATGAGTAATTAAAGCTTCCTATTGTATTTTATACGACCTGACAACCCTTAACAAGAAGGTTTATAAAACGCCCTAAGGGTTTAGTCATTCAAACAAGAAATATAGTTAAAATATTTAGTGGTTATAAACCCTTAAACATTCAGGTAGGTTATACGATAAAACTGGAATGTCGTTTGCAGCTGTACATAAGCCAAAAGGAGTGACCTACTACACAGGTATACAAAATATTACAATAGAACAGCTTTGAATCCAACATTTGCAACAAGTTTTCTATACGAACTATTTAACTATCTGTAAAATGATTAATAATGCTCTCTAACTAAACTATTGCCAAATCGTAATATATCTATAATCAAATAATGATTTCTAATTAATAGACTTTAGTGTATCGAATTTTTTATATCTAAGTAAATAGAAAAATGATGCGAATATTGCTAATCGAAGTTCTACATACATACAAGCTAAAACGAAATGAATTAATTTATTCACCATAGACTGTTCTATCACGCGATGAAGGACCAAATGTAAATTAATTAAACTTAGATAAAGGTGCTGGCGCGTCTTATTTAATCGTGGACTGTAATTCGAAAATAGAACAAAACGCGAGCTTTAAATACGAAAACTGTATGCATGTAAAATATTAACAAACAAAAGGCATAAATTCACTCACCAAATTGTCCTTGGTGTGCGGTCCTCTTCGATGTTGCTGGAATGTCCCCGGGGGAGTTGGTTGAATGCACTGTTGCAAGCACTATACTTATTGGATATAGTTTGTCACGCACAACCTTCCCGTTACTAGGTCGAAAGAAGAGTCGTCGATGAACGTCACAAAACCACTTTCGCACGCGTTTTATTTAAGAGGCGCAAGCGCACTGCACAATTCAAATCCACTATAGTTTGTTTTAACTAATACGAAACAATAGCTTTGTCTAGATCTTCCGACTCTATTTGTATTTGGTAGTCTATAATCTAAGACCTTACTAAATAGTCCCTCATGTCGTAACTGGTTCCCTATCATTCTATCTCTCCTGACCTTCAATTGTTTTCACATACAGGGTTCCTCACCTATCTTGCTATAAACTTCTTCATTTGTTGCTCTATCTGTCCAAATAATCTTTAACATTCTCCTATAAAACCAAGTTTCAAAAGCTTCTATCTTTTCTTATCTACCTCTTTAATTGTCCAAGTCTCACTACCGTATAATAGAACGCTCCATACGTATGACTTTAAGAAGCTTTTTCTATTATCTAAACTAATACTATTAGCTATTAGTAAGTCTTTCTATCTTAAAAACATTTTTCTAGCTTGAGCTATTCTAGCTACTATATCCCTTCTGCTATGTACGTCCTTTGTAATTATACTACCTAAATAGCAAAACTCATCTACAACCTCTAACTCGGTATTACCCATTTTTAATTTTGGTTTAGAACTAGGCTGTAACTCACTTGTCATTATCTTTGTCTTTCCTGAGTTAATTCTCTATAGTTACTCTGTAGTATCTCATCTAAAATATCTAAAAACTCTTTTCTAGACTCTTCTATATCATCTGCAAAACGTAACATGTCTATTTTTGGTCCCTGTACACTAATACCTATCTCTTTTTCTCTCTAGCTAAGTTTAAAGCTTCCTTAATATAAACATTAAAAATCAAGGGAGATAGCATAGAGGCCTATCTAACACCATTTCTAATCTTAGTTTCCTTTTCTATTTTATCAAATCTAATTACTACACTTTGGTTTTTATATAGACTGTAAATAATTTTTATATCTCTATAAGAGATTTCTATTTTTAGCAAAACCCTGAACATAACAATCCAATGAACCCTATGAAATGCTTTTTCTAAATCTACAAACGCGAAATGAGTCTTTTCATTTTTTTTGTAACCGTTTTTCGATAACTATCCTAATCATTAGTATCGGTTCTGTAGTCCCCCTGTCTTAATGAAAACCATATTGGTTGATTGATTGATTAAATTGGGAAGGGTGACTTAAAGCCACGCGCACTTAGGCCTCCTGGTGGGCCCATTGTGCTGCCTTCCTTGCCCTAGGTTGGTCCTTCATTGCTCAACCACCCGACCTTGCAGGTGAATTTGAGGATGTCGGACCAGGGGGTGTCTCGAATTCCGGTCTTCTCGGGCCAAAAGTCCCCCAGCATGGATCCTCGAAGTCGGGCGAGTACCGGACAGGTGCACAGAATGTGCTCCGCCGTCTCATCCTCCTGTTGACAGCCGCGACAGGTGGGGTTGTCTGACAGACCCATCCTGTGCGGGTGCTTCCTTAAAGTGCAATGCCCGGACAGAATACCTACTAGTAGCCGTAGTTTCTGTCTTGGCAAGCGTATGACAAATTTTTCTATTTTGGTCATGGGAGACCTTATAAACATTTTTGCCTGCCGGCAGCTTAATGTACAAGCCCACCTATCCTTGTGACGGCGGTGGGTTATTTGTCTTATCATGGAGAACACCACTGATGGCGCAATAGCAACCGATGGCTCAGGGCCGACAAAACCCCGAGCCGCTCCCTGCCTCGCCAAAGAATCTGCCTGTTCGTTACCATGTACTCCTGAATGCCCTTTGATCCAAACCAGTTCAAGGGCGTTTGTATCAGAAACGAGCTCGAGAACACGATGGCATTGGTATACCACCCCCGAGAGAAGCTTCTGCTTGTTTAAGCTCAGAAGAGCTGCTCTACTATCGCTCAAGATGCGTATAGCTTTGTTCTGGATTCCACGTTCCAGTATGGCGTTAGCGCCGTGCATGATGGCTATGACCTCCGCTTGGAAGACAGTTACCAGCCTGCCCAGCGCAACACTTTCATGAAGGTCTAGGTCATCGGAGAAAATGCCTGCTCCGGTACCTTCATTTGTTTTGGAACCATCTGTGTAGATGGAGATCTCCGTTAAGGAGGCGTCCTCAGTGTTTAGACAAACCCTAAAGCGCTTCCTGGAAATCATTATGGGCGCGATCGAATCAACCACTCCTCCCAAGATAGGGGTGTTCTGCACCGCCTCTCTTAGTATGTTGTGGTGTCTACCACCGTCTCCCTTATCGATCCATAGACCTTTGAACCGCAGCCTCATTGCCGCTCTCAAAGCCATCTCCTCCACATGTAGGTCCAGCGGAGTGAGGCCTAAGATGGCTTCAAAGGCTGCAGTAGGTGTGGAACGCAATGCACCTGTAATGTTTAGACAGGCCACCCTTTGGATATGAGTAAGGTCTTTGACTGTATGTGCCAGTCTGGTCCTGCGCCACCAGACTACAGCACCATAGCAGAGCATCGGCCTTACTGCCATGATGTATAGCCACAGGACAGCCTTTGGTGGAAGACCCCAAAGTTTGCCTATGGCACGTTTGCATTGCCAGAACACTTGGTTGGCTTTGCTAGTTTTCATTTGTAGGTGTTTGGCCCAGTTCAGCTTCTTATCAAGTATAATGCCCATATACTTGACTTCTTCTGATAAGGGCAGAGAAGTTTGGAAGAGCATTGGCAATTTGGTTACCGTCAGCTTCCTTTTATTGGAAAACAACACCAACGCCGTTTTGTTGGGGTTGATGGTTAAAAAGTTATCGGAGCACCAGAGCTCCGTGATCCTTAGTGCTGCTTGCATCAAATTACACAGCACTTGTTCGAATTTGCCGACTATTAGAATAGCTAAGTCGTCGGCGTAACCTATCGTGTAGAAACCTGCCTCATTAAGACGTAGGAGAAGGCTGTCCACTACTAAGTTCCATAGTAGCGGTGACAGCACGCCCCCCTGGGGACAGCCTTTATCCACCACCCTAATTACTGAGGTTTCCCCCACATTTATGTGTACCCGTCGACTTCGCAGAATCTGCATGGTAAACTGCCGAAGGGTGTCCTCAGCTCCATGTGTCCGTAGAGCTCTATCGATGCTTGCGAAAGTAGTTTCGCTGAACGCACCCTCAATATCAATAAATGCGCCTAAGGCGGACATGTTGTTGTCTAGGGTTTTTTCAATCCGTCCTACAACAGCGTGGAGGGCAGATTCCGTTGATTTGCCTGGTATGAAGGCGTGTTGATTTGGGTGAAGTGGATAAGAAAGCATTATCCTCTCCCTCATATCATTGTCGCACAGTCTCTCCAAGGTCTTTAGCAAAAAAGACGTGAGACTGATCGGTCTGTAGGATTTAGCCTGGGAGTAGTCCTTCCGGCCTGGTTTAGGAATGAAAACAACTCTAACCTCTCTCCAACTGCTAGGGATGTATCTAAAAGCAATACAGCCCCTAAAAAGTACCACAAGGAACGGTGTCAGCCTCTCCACTCCCCACTGTAGTAGGGCGGGGAAGATGCCTTCCCTTCCAGGGGACTTAAACGGTTTGAGAGTTGAGATAGCCCATTTAATTTTCCTTTCATCCACTACCCGGTTTGAAACCTCCCAGTCGGCCCCGTTAGGGGCCGAGCTGGGTTGATCCAACCCGTATGACAAAGGTTGTGTAACACTGCCTGGAAAATGCGTGTCCGCGAGTAACTCCGCTGTTTCTGCCTCGTTGGTGGTGTATGTACCATCCACACGTTTCAGACAGCATGGTTGATGACGAGGGTCTTTGGACAAAATCCTGTTAATGCGAGAGATTGCATTGGTAGACTCGACTGAGTTACAGAAGGTCTTCCATGAGTCTCTCTGTCGTCTTCTAATTGTCGTTTTGTATAGTCGCTGGTGGCTTTTATATGCCTCCCAGTCAGCCATACTTCTGGTGTTCTTTGCCTTATTAAACAGTTTGCCCAGGGTCTTTTTCAGCTTCTGTAGCTCCGCGCCCCACCATGGAGTAATGGAGCGAGCAGAATCTGTCCTGACCGGGCATGCCTGTTCAAAGGACTCTACGATGGAGTTTTGTAGAGACCGAGTATCTCTGTAGCTCTTCTATTGTTTTGGGTTGTCAGTACCTTGTGATGTCAAAGGCGTTGCTCCAAGCTGTCTAGGTAGACAGACCTGTTGGTCGCTTTTGGGTTCCTGTATTCTTTACAGACAGCTACTGCTGCCTTTAAATTAAAACTTAACAATCTGTGATCTGACAGTGTCGCTTTAGGCGTCACCTGCCAGTTCAAGATATGCCTTGAAATGTCTGACGATGCCAGGGTTAAGTCGATGACTGTCTGGAAGCGAGATGTCACAAACGTGGGTTCGCTGCCCCAGTTAAGAATCTCCAGGTTCTTACTCGATATATACTCGAGTAGTACTTTTCCACGGGGGTTTGTATCTGCGCTACCCCATACCACATGGTGCGCGTTGGAATCGCATCCGATAATCAGATGCTTTTTGTGCCTATCACAGTGATCAATGACTGCCGTCAACTCCGGAGGAGGTGGGTCATGGTCAATTGAAAAATAGGCTGAAACCAAGATTATGTCAGTAATTCCTCCCAGCCTGCATGTGATCTGTACGGCTGTGACGTCACGGCCACTCAGTTGTGACAGGAGGAGAGCATTTATGTGCCTGGGTATGTAGATGCATGCCCTAGGCTTAGGTTGGTTACTAGCTGCAAAGATAGTACCATTTAGGCTTCCTAGTCCCGAGATTCCTGAGCATGCCACCCAGGGTTCTTGGATAAGGGCAATGACCTGGTTATTGCTCAGGTGTCTGCATAACGATGCTGCAGCCGCCCTGCAATGTTGCAGGTTTAATTGTATAAAGTTTAGTCCCGCCATTGGTCTGTGATGGGTCAAACTTGCTTATCAAGCATCGCTGGGCGGGCTGTCCAGTGACGCTTTACTATACTCTTCCGCAAGCCATCCCACTAGCAGCGGATCCGAGTCTGCTGTGTCCATCTGACTGCTTGACGCAGTCGATGGTTCACCTACCTCAGCCTCCTGAGGTTGCTGTAGGAGCGGATCTCGCTGTAGGTGCTCAGGAGGTGGAGGTTGAGCCTGCTGTTGCGCGGCAGCCGGTTGGGCTGCCTCTGCGGCAGGTTGCAATTTTTGTATTTTGAGATTTAGTGAGGTGAGCTTGTAGTGTAGCTTGCCTCCCTTTCTGTTGATAATCTCCCTCACGTCTTCCCCAACGCCAAAGACTATCAGCCTCCCTGGAGGTTGATCTCTTGTGGCGGTGTGGAAGACGCACCACTTGGATATGTCAGCCCAGGGGTTCTGTACACGCAGACGCCTTTGGACGACATCCATGTCTTCCGGGGGCCCCGGAATCCACAGCACCGCCTTCAGAAGCCTAGGCAACAGACCCACACGACAGTAAGGCGTGCAGCCTCCCACAGTAGTGGGAGGTTGCCAACCGCCTCCGTAATCCATGTTAGGGAGTGGTCATCCTCGCACCAGATCCGGAAGATCTCGCCCGAGTACGCCCACCTCCTAAAGGTCGGGGGAGCGCTATCATTGGGAAGGGCGAACAGATGGTCGTCCAAAGCCTTCTCAATTGCTAATTCCAAGGTCTCTGCTTGGGCCTTGGTAATCTTACCCCAAGGGTTGTTCTTGTCTATGACAGCCACCTGAAGGTGCTGAGCAGCTGCCTCCACGTAGCTGCCAGTGACGGGCTGTTTAGTGCTAGTCTGACAGCCCCTCTTCCGCGGTCTACCTTGCGGAGGGGTGCCCTCAGATCTGGCTCTTTTCATGCTCCGCGTCTTGGCCTCTGCAGGCCTAGGGGCGGAAGTGGATGGTTTTGAAGTGGAGGGTGTTTGATTGGCACCAGGTTGTGTCGTGGATAGGTTAGCCATAGGGCCAGCCTTTTCCACTACACCCTCCTGTGCCGCCAAACGGGCCCTCCTCCTTCTTTTCTGTTCAGCCCCACTGATTCGCTTTCTCTGTGGGCGCTGCTGTTGCCACTCCTCTGGCTTAACCTTCTCCCCACCTTGGGGCTGATGTTGATGTTCTTTTCGTTGCAGTTCCTGTGGGACCTGCAACAAAACTTGAGGGGTGTCCGAGGACGCACCCTCTGAATTGACTACATTAACTATAGGATCCATGTTTTAATAAATAAAGTTCATCTTCCCAGCTCCCCACCCACCGCGGAGCCCAAGTTTGGGTGTGTAAAACAACACCAGGGCTACCAGGAAGATATAGCTCCCTTAAGATGACTGACGCACGAGCCCGCATACCGCTTTGTAGCAGCACACATGTAGCATGTGCTGCTCACCCACAGTACCGGCTGCACGCCCTTCACCTCCAAGAGCTCACCCAGTCGGCAGTCTGACCCGACGACACAGCCGATTGATCGAGATGAGTTAGTCTCGACCCCCCGTCTAGGTGAAATCTGGGCCAAAGTGGCGTGTTGCCAGACACTGAGGATCTAAACCGCCTCAGGTGTGGCTCAACCACCAGGATCCCATCATCCGACCGACACGGGTCGCCTCGCACGGCACAAACACGAGGTGGCCTAGACCCCTGTGCAGACCGCTACCGGCCCATGTAGCAGTAGGGGTTTGGTGGTTTGGTCCGCGATGTGAGATTAACCTAAACCATCATCATGCGGGGTTTAGTCCGCATTGACGTACACTCGTTCCCCCGCATATTGTAGGTTTTATTCTACTCAGCGCTCTGGATCATTACGAGTGCTAGGCTTATTCTGTCACATAACCCGATGGCAGCGAACGATTACTCGTACGGTGACACTGGGTCCCCCCTATCCGCCACCTGGGGACGTGCCCGATGGGTAGCCACCAACCACACGGGAACCATATTGGTCTTCGTCTAAATAATTTTCAGTCAAAGCTTCTACTCTCGATTTAATTATTATTGTTAGTATTTTGGAAGTGTGGGAAGTTAAATTAATCGTTCTAAAATTCTCACACATATCAGCTCCTGACTTTTTTGGGATTGGAATAATAATATTTTTTTTTAAATCTATTGGGACCTCACTTGTGTCATATATTACTTTTACTAGTTCATATAATCTGTCTAAAGTTTTCTGACTTGCATATATTATTAATGCTGTGGGAATATGGTATATCCCTGGCGCTTTATTTAGTTTAAGATCCCAGCTCTATCAAATTCCTCTCTTAATATTGAGAACCCTATTTCTACATCCTCTTCTAGGTCGTTATCTAACTCATCCATATTCTCTCCCTTATATAAATTGCTACCACAATCTACCCTTTTTGATTCATTATTCATTTACTTAGACTCTGCTCAAATCCTCCAACAACATCCTGTATATCTTACCTGTTCACAATAAATATGCTTTCTGATAATTTTCAATTTTAAACCTATTTACTTCAAAACGAAAAGCTTATCTTATAAATTAAATAGTCTATACCCTGTTTTAGGTATCCGTGAACTTGCTATACATTACTATAGCGAACAATTAGATCTTATATTACTTCGACCTAAAGATTCGTCAAAATAGTGTATTGTACTATTTGATAAAGCGTGTTTCCAAGTCTCTATTTAGTACCTGTGTATGATACCGCGAGTATTGTAGTGAATCCTTGCTAGAACACTAATTCATTTACTCGATTCTTTCTGTACTTCTATGACAACGTTAACTTGTTCTTTGTTGTTATCCTCACAATTTCGTGCACACACTGTGTGGTGAGTTTTTTATTTTAAAAAGATGTACTTTTCGGAGTAAATTAATTAATCCTTACTCGTAATTATTGTAGCTTCTTCCGTCGGTGGACCAAACTACCCGTGGGATTGCTGCCCCCTTTTTGTTATGGGAGGACACCACTCTGTGTTTTCGCTGTTGGACATGACGGTCTGATGAGTTGTCGCCCCTTTTGGTGTAGGAGGATACACAGGTGGCGTGGTCCCAGGCATTTAGCAGATTAAACAAAGGGATGATATTTGGGGTAAACGAAACTGAAAGCAATCTGTATTCATGAAATATTGGTATGGAATGTTACTTTTGAGACGAAGCTAATATCTGGGGAGAAGAACTGTAGTGGTAGCGGATATGTGGATGGTGGGATCTGTGTAGTAGATGGGCACATCGACGAGGGTTTCTGGTAACCATCTCCAGCGGTGACGAGGAATGAAGGTGTCTCCAGGTAATGAACTTTAAATTTCTGTTTTTATATAAACATTTGTCGATATTTTTGTGTTTGTGTGTTTGACTTATTGGTGGCGTATTTATTATCTTTAAAACTTGTTTAAAAAGGTACATGTGCAGGACAATTAATTTTGATTATTAAAAAAAAGTGGTTTATTGATGATATATAAAGGTTTATTCATGCTATAAATTGTGGTTGTAAGGAGTAAACGGATCTGTGAATTTTGTTTTTAATAAAATGCAAGGTTAAAAGCATTTACAAAAACTGGGGTTATAATGAGCTCACAATAGACCAATATGAAGTCAAACTAGGGTTGTATGTGGGGCCCATCTACTCATATCATGTAGAATTTTTGTTAAAATAATTTAAAAACCAAGAACTTTAAAGCATTTAATAATTGAGCTGGTAACAATTGTACCAAACCGTTTGTACTCGAGTGTAAATATTTTATCTGTTAATATGTGTAAATAAAAGGTTATATGGTTGTTGTATTATTTTGGTAATTTCATTTGATGGTGTGAGTGTGAGAGAGGTATGTACGTAAAAATAGGTATTCAAGAACAGACCGATTGCTGAGCTAGCCAGGGTGAGCAGAGAAATCCAAAGGCATCAAAAAAAAAAGTAAGAAATTTTTTTTATAAAAATTTTTTTTTTAATTTTATGTTGGCCCAATAGGGGGCTCGAATGTTCAGAGAAGTCCACGGCAACTTTTATGGCGGCCCAACGCTGGGGCTCATACTAAAAGCTTATTTAAAAGTTCCATGGCAATATATTACTAGGCGGCTCCGTGGCGTAGTGGTATGTGTGTGACTACTACGCCCAAGGTTCCGGGTTCGAATCCCGACACGGTTCGCTTGAAAAATGTCAGGCGAGCATTTTTCACAAAAATACACCCTCGTTCGGGTGAGAGGTAAAATGGAGGCCCCGTGTGTGAGTGTTGTCACGCACGTTACAGATCCCTACCTTGCCTGGAACAGCAAGGGTTCGGCAAAATTATAAATTTTCCAGGTAAAAAAACTCGCTTCCTGCCCAATGTAGTACCTTCGGGGGAGCATTGGAAAATCACATGTAAGGCAATATATTACCAAGGTCATAAAAAGGCATTAACAAGCTCCAATTTGTATTTATGTCAAACTAGAAAGTATATAAATTTATCACGCGAAGTTTGAGCCATGTTTGAACAAAATCGGTTCATATTTGACGAAGTACCAGTAAATATTAAGGTTAGGTGAATATAGCGTAAAATTTTATTGTAAATATTAATTATTAATAAGTTAAGAGACATAATTTGAGACGCATAATTGCGTAAATGCATATAAAACATAGATTAGGGCAAGCAGAAGTAACATGTGTTTAATATTCTAAAGAAAAAAGCTTTCAGGTCAACAGCATATGTAAAGCGCCAGTCGTTAGTTAAGTGGCACGTGTTATAGAAATTCTAAGAACTTTATAGTTGGAAAAAGATAACAAACATAAAATCTTGTCAACAAATAATAGCGGGAATAATTTAATAAGGACGAAATGCAGGTGCAGACAGCACGTACGCAAACAATTTCGATTTCTAGACAGAAAAGACTATGGTTGCGAGCTTGATATTGAAGCGAGACGCAGACACGCTATGTTTTCAGAATAAATCCAGCAGAAAGGATATAGAAATTCGGTGATATGTTGCTAACAGAGCACGATGGTTACATTAAATAAGCAAGAGAAGGATAAACGACAATAGCGGGGTTAGCTAAAACAGAGTTGGTGAATGAACAGGAGAATAATGTTTAAAGATGAAATAGGATGCAAGATTTTGTGTATAAGTGCGAATGAAACGACAGATATACGCGTCTACAAGGGGCGTATTGTGGAGGCTAGAACTTGAAACGACAGTTACGAGAATTTCGCGTTATCGAGCGTGTTTGGAGCGAAAATTTCCTGGATTTGAAAGACGATTGAGCTCGGTAGGGTAAAAATGTGGCGAATTTGTAAAGGATAATAGAATTGTTTGTGGAAGCGTTTGACCGTTGGCGTATTTGTGCAGTGATGTCAGGAAAAGTGCGAAAGGAGAGTTGGAAGTCGATGTAAAGGGGTGGCTTTTGAAGCGATATAAACCCGTAGGGGGTGGTAAATCGCTTTCTTTTCTTTTGTCTTTACATACGATCGCCTACCTTACTACATAGTAACGTAATTGAGTAAAATTACAGTTGAGTTAGCACAAGTGGGTGCTTTTTGATATCTTTGGCATCATCATCATCATCATTGGGTCTTCAGTCCTGAAACTGGTTAGACGAGTACCATCATTGTTTCCTATTCTGAACTAACCTACAGATTTCCCTGAAATCTGCATCTATCACTATCTGATCTAGGTCTACATCTACCTCTTTTGTTCTATCTCTGCTTGTCATATATCACATACTATTCCCCAAAAATGCCTTAGAACGTATTATGCCCTTCTACTTCTCATATTTTTTCCCAAAGATATCCTTGTTCCCTTACTGTTTCTATAACCTATTTGTTATTAACTTTGTCTGTCCATCCTCGAACATCTGAAGCACGGCATTTCAAAAGCCGCTACTGTTCTTCTGTCTGCTTTTCAGACTGCTCGTATTTCGTAGGCATATTGTCTGTGCTGTGCTCCACACATACGCTTTCAACAACTTTTTGTTCTATGTTTGTTGTCTTTCATCATAGGTGCCATTCTTTCTTGTTAGATGCTGTTCGGTCACCTTCTATTGTTTTACAATTATATACCCTATTTCTCCGACATACAGTGGTTGCAAAGGGGGGTGAGCAGCCTGTGGCTGCCAAGTTCCCCCAGCACTTGAACATTTACTGATTTAATCTTTTTTCCAATATGTCTTTTCGTACAGTCAACTTTAGTTGCAGATATTTCACAACAAACAACTAGTTGTCTATAATAATCATCAGATTTGTCTGCGCTTATTTTTTCGTCATTGGGTTTCCCGTCTCAAAACTGGTTGGACATGTACTTGCACTTATTTCTTTTCTAAACTAACCTACATGGTTCCCTGAAATTCTCACACAGTAATACAGCTCGGTTCCCCTTTTATTGTTTTTTAATATTATGCCCTATTTCACAGAGATTTATTGAAGGGGGTTAAGCAACCTGTGGCTGCCAAGATCCCCCAACACTTAGACATTTGCCGAAATAATAGTTTTCCAGTAAATGCTTTCACGCAATTACCATAATTCGAGAATATTGCCCCTTCAATGCTTGTAGTTGCTTATAATAAATATCATGTTTCTTCTATTGTTTTCTAATATTATGCCCTTTTTCACTGAGATTTATTGAAGGGGGTTAAGCAACCTGTGGCTGCCAAGATCCCCCAACACTTAGACATTTGCCAAAATAATAATTTTCTTGTAAATACTTTCATGCAATTACCATTATTCGAGAATATTGCCCCTTCAATGCTTGTAGTTGCTTATAATAAATATCATGTTTCTTCTATTGTTTTCTAATATTATGCCCTTTTTCACTGAGATTTATTGAAGGGGGTTAAGCAACCTGTGGCTGCCAAGATCCCCCAACACTTAGACATTTGCCGAAATAATAGTTTTCCAGTAAATGCTTTCATGCATTTACCATTATTCGAGAATATTGCCCCTTCAATGCTTGTAGTTGCTTATAATAAATATCATGTTTAAGTGCAGCTACTTTCTTCGTCATTAGTTTATCCATCTTGGGACTGGTTGGATGCGTACCTCCATTGATTTCTCTTCTGAGCTAGCCTACACATTTCCCTGAAACTCCTACAGTCTACATCTTCCACTATCTGTGTGCAGTAGTCTAACCTAGGTCTACCTCTTCTTCTCTTTTTTCCTATCTCTGCTTCTAGTATATTCCGCACTATTCCTTCATGCCGTAGTATGTGGCCTATCATCCTATCTCTCCTATTTTTTACCGTTTTCCACATATTTCTTTCTTCCCCTACCATTTTTAGTACCTCTTCGTTCTTAACTTTGTCTGTCCATGATATCTTCATCATAAGTCTGTAGCACCACATTTCAAAGGCTTCTACCTTTTTCTTGTCCGCTTCTCCCACTGTCCAGGCTTCACAGCCATACAGTGCTGTGCTCCACACATATGTTTTGAGCAATCTTTTCCCTGTTTCTATGTTTGTGGTCTTTGAGCACAGTAGTTGCTTTTTCTTGTTAAATGTAGCACGACCTTGTGCTAATCTTTGTTTTATATCTTTTGTGCTTTTTGTATCACACAGTTTATAACAGAATCTCTTGTTCACCTAACTTAAGTAGACGTGGTTTACACAGATTTTTTAAAGGCTTTTGAACATATCTGCCACTGTATTCTGCTAACTAAATTAAATTGTATTGACTTTTCAGACATTCGCATATCATTTTTTGCTTCATACCTTAAAAATCGTTTTCAGTATGTGCGGTTCCTAGGTTGCAAATCGAAAATGATAAATGTCACTTCAGGAGTGCCCCAAGGGTCCATTCTGGGACTACTACACTTCCTAGTATATATTGATGACATTGGCAAAGCACTGGACGTGAAATATCTCCTTTTTGCAGAGCATTTAAAACTTTATCCTGAAATTAATTCTGAGGAGGATTGTAAGAAATTGCAGTTTAATCTGAACTCTCTAGCTTCCTGGTGCACTACTAATAATCTCCTATTGAATGTTAAAAAATGTTACATCATGACATTCTCCAGAATTAAAAACCCAATTAAATTTGATTATTTGTTAAATGACACAGTTCTTCTTCGACCACTTTATGTTAAAGATATTGGAGTAATCTTTGACAGAAAATTGAGCTTTTCTGAACATATTAATTATCTAGTTAAAAAATCACATAAGACAATGGGTTTCATCATTCATAACTCAATTGGTTTCTCAAATTCTTCTACTCTACTTACATTATTTAACGCTTATATTAGTTCATGTCTCGAATATGCTTCAATCATATGGTGTCCACATTATGATATCCACATTAACTTACTCGAAAGCATCCAACGAAAATTTCTGAAATTAGTAGTGTTGTGTATCCAAGGTGTTGACCCACATATTGGTTTTCCATACCACATTTAATGTTCATTCCTTAGAAAAACCCCGTTTCTTACCTTCTATAACATTTTTGTATAATATTCTCTTCACATTTCACTGTCCTACAATACTCTGTCAAATACACTTCTTTGTACACCACTTGACTTCTCGTAATCCCCTCACGTTTCATAATGTCATTCCCCATACAAATGTACTTAAATTCTCTCTTTTGCAAGTGATCTACACAAATTATTCAAAAATTCAAACACAGTTAGATATCTTCTGCACCTTAACTAAAAATATCCAAAAGTTATATTAAGCAAATGAATTGTACTTACATTATTATTCACTTTGATACAATAATAATTACTTTATTTACCATTTCTGTTTATATCCTATCTTGTAATTGGATTAATTTCTGTAAGATAGATGTATATATAAATAAATAAGTAAATAATAAATAAATAGATGTATATTTAAGCTCTCAATAACTTAGAACATAAAAGTATTATACCTTTCTAAAGGTGACTGCTTACAAAAAAATAATGCTCTCTCCAATTTCCAATAACTATACTGTTCTCAAATTTACAATCATATAATTTTGATTCCCAGATTTAAATTCCTTTTACCTGGTTTAAAATTCTTATCTCTAAACTTAGAAACATTCACCTACCGATAAATAAAAATTTCTATTAAACTTACAGAAATATTCTGATCTCAAATATTCAAATTTAATAATATTTAATTCAATTTAATATTTAATTTGTCAAGCAATTTTAAATAATTACCTGCTTTTAAACAAAATTTATGCACAAATAAGATCGTCTATTTATTTTATATTTCAAAACTTTTGAAATCAATGTTAATTTAGAAATTCTGAAGTACCAAAAGGGCAGAATCCACTCAAAAAGTCCCATTGCCGCTTTCTCCCTCTAAACTAACAACTATTCACTTCTCACTATCCCATAATATATATCTAAACTGAAACAATCTTTACAGTGCTCTTCATATTCTTAATATAATTCATCAAAACTACTCTGCAAATCGAAATTCCCAACTTTATTAAATTTGTCCATTTGCTATTTCTTATCGATATCAAGTTCAAACTATACCTCAAAACTACACTAATTGTCCTCGGGTATTTAAATAGGAAAACCCAAGGAATACTTAAATACATATTGTAAGCTTTTTATAAAGAGTACTTTCAAAAACGATTTTAATTCTTTTATTCTTAGTTAAGTACGTGATCCAATAGTAAAAAATAGATCGAGAACTGCTGACGTAGAAAGATGATAAGAAACAACCTGAAAAGGAAATGTTAAGAATGTCAAGTTCTTATTATGAGTGGGAAATGCGAAAATGAGAATAAAAAGTTTAAGAAAAAAGAACTAGATAGACCTGCAACTGCATTACCACAGGTGCAAAAAATAAGTATGTAAGAAACAGTAAAGTAATTACGAAAAGAAGGCAAACTCTAGATGACTGAAAGTTGTAAAATCATACATCAAAATTAAGAGGTTGGCCAAAATTGTGATTTGATATTTTTTCCAATACTCTATCCGAAGGTACTACATTTGCCATAAAGTGGGTTCTATACCTGAAAAATTTGAATTTTGTCAAATCCTTGCTGTTCCAAGCAAGGTAATAATCGTTAACGAGCATGACAACACACATACAAGACCTACATTTTACCTCTCATCCAAATGACGGTATAGTTTTGTGAAAAATGTTCGCCGAACATTTTTGATGCGAACCATGTCCGGATTCAAATTCAGTACCTTGGGCATAGTAGTCACATATATACCAACTATGTCCTGGAGCCGCCTGATAAATAGACAAACCAAACTGACTATGAAACTCGAACATTATATTAATGTTAAAATGTGCCAAACAAAAAAGCAGTCAAGAAATAACAACTTAATGATATAAAGCAGAAAGACCACCAGATTAACCCTCGAATGTTTGAATTATAAAATTTACATATACAGCTCAAATAGCTGTTCAATCTTGTCATATAACAACTATTAATAGGTAAACATGGGTACCAACTGTATGTGAAGATTAATGTAATTTTTGTGCATTGAACTGACATCATGATGCATCATAGATAAGTAGCATTCCACACTAGTCACACGCTACATACACCCTTATTGAAAGTGAAATCTTACTGTCCCTACGGTCGGTTGGATGGCATCGAGAACACTTTCTTCAATAATGACAGATTGCCCCCATGCTACAAATTAATACCAATCATAGACCTTGTATAAATTAAAATTAGCTCAGGGGAGTGCTGTTCACCTAATGTAACTGGGTCGAGCTTGGAGGTTGTAATATCTTTACTTTTTGGTGTAGTTTGTTTTTAAAGCTGATTAATATCGTTAAACAGTTTTAAACCAACTTCGATGGGTAAATAATGTATTTACACAAAACCCATAACCAATTGTTTAGAGCAAAAACTCTATCCTAACTGTAGATAACTTCAACATAAGATAATCTTAAACTAAACTAACGTATTGACAACAGCAAAACTCAGAAAATAATGTTATAACCATATGAAGTAAATACTGCAAAATAAATTTTATAGATAGAAAATTCATCAATAAGGATAAATGCATAATTCTGGAAAAGCAAATATTCATAACAAACCTCAGTTACACAAATAGTGTATCAAAGCAGAGATGCATCTTATGTGGACACCTGTTGCCCTGCTGCAGTTGTAGTCATTTTTAAAAAGTAGTGAAAAACATTTGTATAAACTAAGTAATTAATATACGAGTGTACACGTGTTTAGACAATTCCTAATATTTTTGCAATTTCTAAGGAACGACCAACTCTTTTCCAAATAGACATCTTGTTGCTGGGTGCGTGCCATCCCAATCAGTCCATCAATGCTAATTTTCAACCATGCGCCCTTAAAGAGAGCTACATTGAAATAATTTTACATTATCGTGTTTAACATCGAACCTACAGAGGGTGTATAGAATTCCTTAAATTATTTAATTTTGCAAATACATTGGTTTTGTATTACAGTAAAAGTAATATAATATTTATTAGAGTAGATAGCGTTTGAAGTTCTAAATAACTATTGAATATTAAAAAGTGAGCAGTCACAACTCTAACTAGCGGGCAGCAAAACTCTTGCTAGATAGAAGAGGAGGGCATAGTAGAATCTTGCCGTCGACAATAAACTGCACATTAAAATTACAAAAGGAAATATATATGGAACTCCTCTATTAAATGAAATCAAGGAGAACTAATACCAAACAGAAGGGCTTTGCTGAAATGAAGCGACCAAAGAATTGCTTCACCAACCTGCTACAATTTAATAAAAATATTACTAAAACGTGTAAAATTGCCTACTAATACCGTTCGAGCCGCTCCCGGTTCAGCGCGCATATCCATGGAGTTGTCCGATCATATCGCTCGGTTAGCGTATTTATTAGTTCAACAGACGTTTACGATCGCTCTCACAATTAGGTTGTATATTATGCTTGCACACCTAATTGTTTTCCTCTTACTCCTCAGCTATTCACCCTTGTGGATTTTTGGTTAGCGCTACTCATAGACAAAGGTTGGTACTACTCATAAACAGTACCAGTCCGCCGTTCCAGTAGATCATCACGATGGATTGAATTTCAGTGCAACCGTTTTGGTGAGTGACTTTTTATCGTACATACTATTATCAATGTTTACACCTCTACCTCTTGCCCCTAAACTACAGTCCACCCCTTTCCCTATGAAACAGATACAATATCTGGAAAATACTACTACTGCTTACACATACAAAACCAAAGCATTTATGGTAAACTACACACACACACACACACACACACAAACACACACACACACACACATACACACACACACACACATATAGCGTGCGAGAGGGGGGGGTGTCCTGCACACATCTACTTTGACAATTTTTCGGATATTATTCTGTATAGCTGGTTGGTTCAATTTGATGACATTTCGACAGAAAAACATTTGCAATTTTGGCGTTCTGTAGGTTAAACAATTAATGAAAACGCATTTCTTTGCCCTTCTATATATACCATTTGGAAGACATGTTCCATTGCACTTACTAGATATCCAGTGCGGCTTTGTCATTAGTCCTTATGTGTGTTGCGTAACTGTTCTGCATGGCTGATTTGGCAAAGTATCAGAAAGGAATATTTTGCTAAATCAGTCATACAGAACAACTATAAAACACATATCAGGGCAAAAGACTTGGAGTCACATACATATACAAACACCCCCCCCCCCCCCCACAAGGACAAAGAACTCTTCTTTACTAATTGCTCAAGCTACTGAGCCTGATAATGGCAAATATGTTTGTCAAAACATCTCCAAATTGACAGTGGTTGACCGTAGATCCAGTCAGCTATGTAACATGTAATAAGAGGTCATATAAAGGTCATTGAGCACCATATTCTGTACATAAAACAACTACAAACCATAGAAAATAAAAAATTTCTATGAAGAAACACCCTGTATAATATTCCCAAGGTGCGAAGGCTTAGTATAATAGTATTTTCTAATATGTAAGTGATATCCGGGAAAATACAAATCGTTTCTTGATACTAAATACCATTTTAAAGAATTCGTGTTATAAAACGAGTTCCAATATGTAAATATCAGTTCTCCTTAAAAGTACTAAATACCATTTAATAACTTGTTGGGTATATCAAACACTAAAGTATTTCTTCATTTTTGCAAGAATCATGTTTTGCAGCTTGAATACTGGATTAATTTTTCCAGAGCTTTCTTTCCGTTTTAATAAGAAACCTCATATTTAATTTTGAAAAAAGCTATTTATTCTACTTTTTCTAATTATAGTTTCATTCGGTAGCGATTATAAAATCGCATAAATTGCAGACGACACAATTATCTCATAAGAAGTGCGATAACAATCAAGGATTTCCATTCATTCTTTGAACGGCATTAATTAACAAAGATAGTAAAATTTTTACCTCATAAATTAGCTATTTAGATGAGATAAACGATCTAATAAATGTGTCAAATGAACTGATTACGTCAACTTTTTGATTCGTATCAACGAGAAACGTATATACGCTTCCGGAACCTAATGACAGAAATTTATAAAATATTAAAGTCGGTAAATAATCGGAAGAGGAATCACTGATCCATTTTCCATTTATTGGTCAACTACGAATTATAATTACATTCAAGTTCGTGATTCTAGATGTTTAAAAATGTTAGTCAAAAACAAGATATTTTAAAGTTATACAATATAACGAACCACGCCTATAGTAAAATTGTATTAAAATTTTAACAACTCAGATTGGAAGTAAAATACCAGTTAGTTTTAATAAAGTGTATGCCGATACAATAAACTTAAATAGAAAACTTCAACACGGGAAGGCATGTTATGGTTTTCAAATGCATTTAAGTAGAATAATATGACATGGAAAGGCATGGTACGGTTTTCAATGCATTTATTGGAAAAATGTTTTTAAAAGAAGAAAAACATGAAAATCTAATCAACGATTTTAACAAGAAACTTGCTCAATTAATTTTAAGTAGACTAAGCTAGCATAATATTTTGGTGTATAGATGTTATTTGTGAATGAATAATTTCAGATTATTTTGAGGTCAAGTTTCAAGTTAATTTGATTATTACAAAAAGTTTCTCTTAAGGATCACTGATCAGTTACACTTAAACAGGTTAAATGAAGGGAATACAAATTATCCATACCCCTTTAGAGGAATCAGGCATCAGATTTATAATCGTATGAAAAATACTTTTAGTCTTTCAAATACTAATGACTACTTCCACAATAGTTTTTCTTTTACAAACAATATCTTAAACATAATATCTAGGAAAATAACTTTCTTTCAATACAAACTTTAAATATTAAAATAGAATCCAAAGCTGTCACAACAGGTTAATCACTCATAATAAGAATAGAGTCCTAAATTTGTAATTAAAATGGGTATTTACAAAACTTAATCTCTTAATTTTCATTCACATAGAACTCTCTAATTAAATCTTATCATGTACAAAATATATCAAAATAAGTTGGATAATTCAATAGCCACCCCTTTAAAATCAGATTTAAACATATCTGATCAATTAGGTTTAATTATTTCTTTAAAATCTAAACATATCTGATCAATTAGGTTTAATTATTTCTTTATATATAATGACGAAGACCTTACCTTAGGTCGTCAACCCTTTTTAATCAAATTATCGACTAGTACATACAACTCTCACACAAAACAAAAAATCTTATAAATAAATTAATTAATCAATAAATGTCCTTTTTAAAATCAAAGAATATAATTTTAGTTTACCGTAAAAATCTGTTTATAGTTACCAAGAAAATCTGCTTGTTGTTGCCATTTTCCAGACCGTAATTATCAATTAAGGTTCCAAAGTTGCTCAAATTGTTTTACAAAGTACACCTATCAATGCAAATTGCTTCACATAATGTGTAACAAACCATTCCAATTACATACGCTTTATTCTATTCAGAAGACTTATGATGGTTTCAATTAATTTTTAATTCTTTATTTCTATTTTTAAAACCATTGTAATAATCTATTCCTTTCTGAGTAACAATGAACTTTTAAACATCGGCAATAAAATCGTCTGTCTTTTATAATGACTTCCACTATTATACTACGTAGCATATTATCAGATTAGTATGGTGATGTGTAAATCAGAACTCAACCGTGTTCTAAACATTCATTGGTCTTATATAAGAACGAGCCCCTGTGATGTCAGCATATAGATTCTTCTGTTCTCTTTCCCGAATCTTCTAAATGGTTGTTCCTCAAAGACATGATAAAACATTCTTAGATCAATCATTCTAACAGCATTAACTTATGCCGTAATTGATGTCCTTTTTATATCTTATCAATATTCAAGATTTTGTTGCACTAATTAACCTAGTTTATTTTATTTTGTCGCTTTTATGAATTTTTATAGTCGCCCTCAACTATTTACGTCATTCAATTATGTTTTATTTTAGTAGTTGTTTTATCTAGAATATAGATCAATACAACATGTTCCTAGTTACTTTTCAGTTGAAATACAATTATACTTCTTAGAATATGAGACTGATAGTAATTGAATACGCTTTCATCTAAATATCAATATATGTTTATTATCAAAAGGAAAATGAAATTAAAATATTAAATACAATTGAGAACTTTGACAACAAAATGTGGATAAAGCGCTCGTTTATGCAGATTGTATACAGTTGAACGTAAACACGTTATTAAATTATCTAAAACTCTTATAAAAACCGTTCTAAGTGCAGAATGTAGTAAAATACTATTAGTTTAATCTTATAACACTATTTCTTAATCATTACATTTATGTAATAAAATTGAAAACTTTTTCAACCATGGTCCTTATGCATTTATGCTGCATACCCTGAGCGTTAAAACAAATATGCTTTTATGAATGTCTACATAATCGGGCTTTTCTTAAATTCGTTCGGGTTTATAGCATTGGATGTTTACGAGATGATGTTGTTATATGATCTGTCAATGACCTCTAATCACATCATTATATATATATATATATATATATATATATATATTATTGTGTAATTAAGGGGTCATTGGGATATATAAGAGCACGAGTGAACTCATAGGTTGAGAGCTTTTGAATAAGATAAAATAAATTTATTCAGTTAGGGAGTTGGAATATTTTTATCAAATTATTTTTTTAGTTTAAGTAGTGTATAATAATGTAGGGTCAATTTAATTTAGCCAAGGATAATGTAACATAATACTTGTGTAAATATAGGGCATAATAAATAATAATTGTGGTAATATCATTCTAACGTATTTATATGTGTAATAAAGTGTTATATGACAATCTAAAAGCGTGAAGCAGGTGTTAAAATAACATTTCTATTTTCAAATGTAAAATCCAACACGTTTAAAACAAAACAACGAGGGGAGATAGTATTTCTCGGTAAGCTTGGCAACAAACAAACTTAATGGGTTATTAAAAAAGAACAGTCGTTGGAACTAATGTAAACGCGGTTTGGTGGTTAAATTATTGATTTCAATCTTAAAGGTAGTATAGGAAAAAACAAAAAGACCAAAACAGAATAAAGATATATTGAGTACAAGAGGGATGCGTATACTTAATTCAGGAGACAGTATAGTAAGGAGAGCTAAATAAAATCAATAATTTCAAGGATATTTAGAAGCAAACGCGCGTCTGTTAAAAAGTGGGAGAATCGAGCCAAGCAAGGTGATTGGTGTGAAATGTACAAGAAGGGCAGAGATGTAGCTGTGGAGGCATATGTGTGAGATAAAGCTATAGATACAGAGCGAGATGAAAGATGTTTGTTCAAGTTGGAGGCTAGTTAAGGTTCGGGCCTTTGGAGCGGTGTTTTTCAAAAACGTTTCCAAACTCTTAACAAATTTATTTTATCTTAAAACTGAAATTAACATGGAATTTTGAATAACTGTAAAATATAACTTTAATTCGAAAACATTTAATTAATTGTAATAAGGTGAGTAGCTTGAACAACGAAGTATGGAGTTCGAAGACCGACTGTCGGGCCTTGAACTCCCGGGCGTTTTATAATAACCTGCCCCTCCCATGGCTGTGGGAACTTGCAGATCTCATGTCTGCTTTTCTCTTAATTCTACACTTTATTACATTATAACAATCTTATTTCTAGGTAATTGCGGTATGTTAACCGTCTGTGACCTGCCACCTGCAGTATCACTGCCCTCTCGGATACAAAGTTGCATATCCGTTTTCATGAACTGTTAATAAGCTCTCTGGGTATCCTTGTATTACATTGTTGCAATGAACTTATACTTTATTTAACAATTTCTAATAATTCCTATTAGATTCAATATATTCAATATATATATATATATATATATATGTAAATTGGGGGATACATAACTCCTCCCACCGTAAATGAAAAATTAAGGTTTTACTTAATTTTTAAATACATAAAATTCATTATTCAATTTGATTATTTAAAATTCATTGTTTCTAAGGGTACACTTATCGTTTCTTTATTTCTCTTTGTTTCCTTAAATCTAGAACTGTTTCCTTCATTCTTATATCTAAGATGCATTTTGTAAGATACATATATAATTAGAAAAATTATTAAAATGATTAACACAATTGTCCAAACGCTTATATTGTCATAATGTAACTTTGGCGTTTTGAGTTCACTTAAATGTTCTTTGTAACTTTCCACTAATTTCATGGCGTGGTTGAGGTCGTCTAAGTCTAGATGCTCTAACTTCATGGGTTTCTTGACTATTTCTTCGTCTTCTTGTTGTTCTATCTTAAACTGTAGTTCCAGTAGGTTTGCAAGTTTCTTTGTTGCTATGGGATCTTGATAAACTCTGATTACTTCGTCTTTCAATTTTACATAACAATCTTCTTTAAGGGTAATTAGTTTGCTTCCAATTAATGCTTGGTTATTTTTATCTTGATTGCAGTGGATGCTTGCTACTACTTCTGTTGGGAAGATGGCTATCCATTTGTTTTCTGTAACTTTTTGAATTTTCATGTTGTTTATTTGCACTTGTTTGGCTTCACAGTTTTCGTAATGATTTGAAAATTTTAATAGTTGTACTTCACAAGGGCTGTCTTCTTGAATGGTTGTTGTCGTCATCGATTGGCATAAGTATTGGTTTGGTGTTACTTCAGTACATTTTTCGTTTGTATAACCATATCTCAGTTCATTTAAGGATAGGAATTTGGTTTTGGGTATGATAACTTGGTATGTGCTAGTAACTTTTGTTGGAAAAGAAAATAAATGATAATACAGTATTGCCCGAAATAAACAGTACTGAAATTGTAATTGTTTTGTATATTTAAAAAATACATATTATTGACACTTTATTATATGTTCTAAATGTGCACCTCCTCGTTCGAGACAGACTTCATAACGATGTTCTAAGTTTCTGGTCATGTTATTGAATAAGGGTTGTCTCAGGGCTGCGAAGAAGACTCTAACGGCATCCTTTAATTCATCGATGGTTTGTGGAGCCCGTTTGAAAACGGCATTTTTAGCCATGCCCCAAATGTATGCGTCTGGAGGTGTGAGGTCTGGAGAATGTGAAGGATAAGGGAAGTCAGTAAATCGTGATATGAATTTGCTTGGAAAATGTTCTTGAAGAAATTGACGAATTGCGGCAGCAGTATGGCAAGTTGCCCCGTCCTGCTGAAAAAATTGGTTTCGAAATGCCGTTACGTGCACGACAGAATTGACGTAGATCAGGGATAAATCGTGTTAAAATTTGTCTGTACCTCTGTTGATTAAGTGTGACTTGCCTACCATTCTCTTCGATAAAGTACGGACCAATGATTCCGTGTCCGGATACAGCACACCAGACACTCACTTTTTCACTATGTAAAGGAACCTCTTGAACCTCATCGGGTCTGGCAAAGCCCAGAAATCGATTTGTGCGACGATTCACATAGCCTGACAAGTGAAAATGTGCTTCGTCTGAAAACCAAACATTTTCAAAAATTCAGGATTTTCATACTGTAACGCGAGAATTCTGGCGCAATATTCCACTCTACTGCGATAATCCCGAGGATGTAGTTGTTGATGTACCTGAATCACATACGAAAATGTACCCAGCTCCTTCAGGATTCTTTGAAAGGAAGTTCTTTTAAATCAAGTTGTAACGCTGTCCTTGCCTGGCTGACTTTCGGATTTTCTAAGATTTGCTCAAAACACGTTCATGGTTATTGTTGTTGTTAACTGTCCTGGGACGCCCTGAGTTTCCTTTTCGTTGGCACAATACACTACTTGTATTTCTAAACTTTTCAATAACCTTCAAAATTACAGCATTACTTGGAGAACGTTTATTAAACCTTTGTGTGAATTGATCAGACACGTATAGCAAACTTGCACCATTACGTCGGCCGATTCCGTATGAACGAAAATAATGCTCTACCAGAAACACTTTCTCCTCTGTACTTAACACCATTTTTAACAATTAGGCCCTACTAATTACTTGTTTGAGGTTTACTTGACAGGTCTATACTAGCTAACTTGAGTGTGACAGCGCACGCATAAAAACACCGCCAACTTAGTTTCAGTACTGTTTATTTCGGGCAATACTGTAATTGTAATTGTTACTTTCTATATCGGGATCTCTATTAAAAATATTATTTCGTTATTCTTAATGTAGCCTTTTACTATAGCTATTTTTTCAAATATTAGAATGTTTGATTCCGTTACATCAAAAGGTAATTTACTGTTAGTTATAAGTGATCTAATTCTTATTAATTCTTTTAATAAATCGGTTGGTTTAATGATACTAGAGTGTAGGGTATTTAATTTTGCAAATGTTACTGCATTTTCTAAC
>JARFIW010000554.1:0-29316 GCA_036346225.1 Platerodrilus igneus | reverse complement strand
AATAAGTACGCTTCCTAATAATTTTCATTTAGTTGTGACGCCCGTTGCTGTTGTCGTCAAAGCTTTACCTGATCCTGTTTCGTTATCTACTATTGTTAAGGAATCACTTCCTATTGTGGCTGAAGCTGTGTCTGTTCCTACTCCTTAGTCTAACAGTAATAAAGTCTTACTTGCTTCTACTTCTTTATCGGGCGTTGATGAAGCGTTGCCTACTCTTACTCATTTTTCTCATGCTGACAAAATGCTGCCTGTTTCTGTTCTTTTAGCTAATGTTGGTGAAATCCTAGCTGTCTTGTTATCTAATGTTGACGAATGTCAACCCGATTCTGCTCCCTTATCTATTGTGGATGAAGTTCTTCCTGATACTGTTTGTTATTGTAACGCTGATGGACTTCTGCCTGGTTTTGTTCCTTTATGTAACTTGGTTGAAGTGTTAACGGATTCTGCTCCTTTTCCTAAAGTGGATACTCTTACAGCCAATGCTGTTTCTTCCCAACTGAGATACTTCTAGTCTTTTATCTAACATCGATAAAATTTTATCTGTTTCTGTTCCTTTATCTAACGTAACTAAAGTGTGCTCTGCTTGTGTTTCTTTTCGTAAGGTTAATTCTTCGGCAGCCAATACTTTTTCTTTTTCTACCGTTGGTATTCTGACAACCCATCATGTTTACTTTTCTGCCGTTGACTTTCTTAACACCAATCCTAACAACAAACAACTTTCTTCTATGACGTGTTTTGAGTTTTCTAAACTACCCTTGCCACCTCCTAAACCTCGTGCTACAACAACTACACCCCTGCTGTCCCTGTTTGGCAGAAAACTGCTCAAAAGACGCAGACGTTAGTTTATACTCCTTACGAACATGAATATGTATGTCAGCGAAGTCCTAATGTCCTTGATCTTGTTTAATTTTCTTGCAGGCGGCGTAAACGCTTTAGCCCCAATATCTAGTCCTCGCGCTCCAAATTCTTATGCCGATTTTGCTCTCCTTAGGACTTGATCTTTGAACTTTACGTTTGATTTATTTACTTTTCTGTTTTGCTGGGTTTTCTTTCTTTTCTTTGACCCGGTGTGGGTCCGGGATTAGAATGGCCCCATGGTACGACTCGCCAGTTGTAAGAGGCGAATAAACGGTCCAACACATACACACACACGCGCGCACTTCATATACACACACTTCATAAACACACAGTTCTACTTGGTTCTTCTTCCTTTTGTTTTCTCCTTGTACTCCTTGATCCCGTGGGGGTCGGGGAATAGCCCCATGGTACGACCTACCTGTCGTAAGAGGCGACTACAGGGGGTCCAACACATACACACACGCACACTTTATACACGCACACTACATACACACACGCAGTTCATACACACGCCCATACACATAACCTCACCTACTCATCCATCAACACACACACACACACACACATACTTATACATCAACAACACACACACACACACATACATACACACACAAGCACACACACGCACACACACATACTCCTACATAACTACACTGGGATTCTATTTTATTTTCTTTTGCGCGATTCTTAGGTTTGTTATGTGGTTCTTATACTGTTGCTTGGTGTTGTTCCTTTTTTTTCTTTTTTCCTAGTTCCTTTCGTTCCACATTTCTCTCCTTTTTCCTGTGGCTGGTTTACGTTCTGTTGGTCTTCGTGCTGACATAGCAAATTTTTTGATCCATTTCCTGTGGTAGGTGCTTTCTAGTCCGTTTTTCTTTTCTTCGGAAACCACGACTTAGTCGACTTTAGGACTAGTTAGCACTTTTTTCCTTGGTTCTTTGGTTGTTGCGATTCTTGGTTACCACAGTTCGTAGTGCATCGTTTCTTTTACCAGCGCTCTTAATCCCTTCCTCTCGTTTTCCCTTGTTGTTTATTTGCATAATTGAGGTTCGATCTTTGGGTTTTGTTATGGCTTGTATTGTTGCTTTTTCTTCCTCGTTCCTTTTCTTACTTTAGGTTTTTCGCAAGAAACCAATTTCTTCTCTTAAGGTTGAAGACTTTACTGTTCTTTCTGAAAAACATCCGTCCTTTGACGACTCTGCAGTATCGATGCCGTTTCATCTTTGTCTTTGTTGATGGCTTATTACCCGTCTTTCCTACAATTTTCTTTTTTGGTTTGTCCAGTACTTTGGTTCTTCGAGCTGGATGAAAGTTCTCTTTTTTTTGTTTTGTTGGGTGGTTCTTTCTTTTTGGTTTCTTTTGTTTTCGTAAACAAATTTTCTTTTAGCTTTTAAGCGAATTTCTCTTGTGTTTGATATCTTTCGGTACTGCTCACTCCCGCACTTTGGCTTTCCTACACAGACCTGTTAATTTTGCTGGAGGGGATTTATTACGTTCATTTTTGGCAGTATTTGGTTATTTCATTTACAACGACTCCGTTTCTACTCTTTCATACGTCGACAACATCCTGTTTACAATAAGTACGCTTCCTACTAATTTTCATTTTAAATTTATTTATTTGGAAACGTAAAGTTTATGCTAAAATTATATAGTCAAAACCTTGTTTTAGGTATCCGTTAACTTGTTATACATCACGACCCCGTATAATTGATTTTTATGTGATTTCAATCTAAAGACTCGTTGAAATGAGGTATTGAACTATCCGATAAAACCGTGTTTTTAAGATTTCTAACCAAGTTTCGATAACAACAATATTACTTGGAGCTCTGGTTATTTAGTTAAACAAATTAATATTCGGTTTCTCTTCCTTATACTCGACGAAAACATTCGTTATATTTTTGCTGTTTACGTTTTTTTCGTGGCAATTTCACACACGCAATACAGCGTGGTAAGTAATGATGCTCTTACAAACCTATACCTTTTGGCGACAACAAATTAATTCACCTATAACCATTCTAGCTTCTTCTGGTGGCCCTAAAGCGACGATGGATTGCCGCCCCTTGTTGTAATGGGAGGACCACCCCAAAGTGGGATCACGCGCCCCTCTGTTTCGCCACGTCTTTAGAGACGGTAGGAGCCAGCCCGACGGTGGCAACTCGAGGGTGAGTGTTAATATGCTATTTACGCCATTTGGTAACTACACTTGGTGGCCTTAACCGGATTATCATGATGTGAGATAGTAGGAAGCATGAATATTACACCTATTGTGATAATTTTTTCTGTTTAATTATATGTACGTAATCGTAGGCGTACGATGATGATTTATAACGATTGGTTTACCTTGGTTTTTTTCGAGTTAGAAAGTTTTATTACTTAAGACATTGTACTGCCAATGTGAATAAATAATTTTATATTTATAACCATTTAGAGTTTTGGTTTTTAGGGTTGCGTTTGGGTTTCTTTTTGATGCTGAATAATGTAGGGGGTAGATACCTAAAAACGACAGCTCGCCATTTTAAAAATGATTTCTTTTGATTGTGTGGATATGTGTAACTTTTAATTATGGGTTGTTCAATTTTTTGGTACTATTGTGCTTTTGTACATATTTTTTATAAATTATAGGTTTTTCGTTTGTGTATGTTTAATTGTGCATGAATGAGTATGTTTTTATTTCAGGCCTTCTTTTGTTTTTGTAGGTAAAATACCCCGCCTACTAACCGATTAAGCCCGGTCATTTTCTTTCTTTGGTTCTTTGTTGTAGGCTACGTCGATGTACGTAGCAAATTCTTTGCAGACGTTTGAAATCATGTCTTCATTAATTGTGGAAACAACTTCATTTTTTGTGTTAATACTATACTCTTTGGGAAAATAGATATTTAAAAATTCTTCAATTCGCAATGTTGTGAAGCATCTTCAAAATACAGACGTTTTCAACCATAGTATAAATAAAGTCGCTCCCTCATATACTAGTATTTAATTTAAATCTTTTATTGATTTACATTAAACAATACGCACAGCATGTGGGCCGAACATTCTATACAGTTTTTAGCGTATTTTTCGCGTTCTAAAAGTAACTTGGCGATTCCTTATCTGTTGTTTAAATTTTACATTGTAGATTGTTTTCCGACGTCCTCAAGTATTCTCGATCAATCACAGATTAGTCGAATTAGGAAGAGCTTCAGAATATCAAAGGCAAAGTGTGTTTTAGGTATCAACCTGCAAATTTAGTCGAGACAGCATGTGTTACTACTTCAATATGATCCCTTTTCAACAATAGCTAGTAGCAAAGTTATAGACACCTTTAATAAAACAACTCTTTACAACGCAACCTTAAAGTATTTAGAATGTATGCGGTAATTTCAAAATATCAATATTCTGGCGTAAGTATGGAATATAAAAATTAGTAACTTAAATCTAAAGAAGCATCAAATTTTACAACGCAGTTATTTCGTATTAGTAATAATAAATTAACACACTGTGGCACGATACAAATTAAAATAATAAATACCCATTTACCACAAAAATATTTTTTAAAAAGCTAAATACGTATTTCGACCACTATGGTAGTAAACTAAAGAATACATTTTCTAATTTACTACTGATGATGACCACATACTAGTCGAAAAACGCATTTAGTTTTTTAAAAATATTTTTTGTGGTAAAAGGGTATTCATTATTTTAATTCGGAACTAATGGTGTTATTTTTATGATTTGATAACTACGGAATCGCAAAGCAATTTAAACATCCTTGGAGATTTTTCTTTATTAGAGGATGCCGCCTAGAAGATGTACTTCGATTTCTAACAGGTATTAAAAATAGAAGTCTCTACGGGTTGTCCTCTGACAGTTTCCAGTTTCTGTTGAATATTAAGAAGTATAGGTTTTCAAAGCTTCGTGGGACAATAAATAATTCTTGTTTTTGAATTTTCACCGCATATTTCTAAATGGGTTTTATATTGCCCTGTACGAGATGTCGATTTTATTTCTCATAAGGCAAACATTACCTTAACGTTTAAAAGTTGTTTTCATCGTATAAACCTTCGAATAATGAGAGTTACGCGAAGAAACTTATAGTTTAAGGGTCAGAATATTTAAAATAGGAATGTTAAGGGAAATATATATCAACCCTTTATAAGCGGGTTGTGTCAGGAGTCGAACCCGGTACTTTGGGTTTAGCAGTTATATGCGAACAAGTCTGATTCACGGATCCGCCACCTCCATCCTCCTCTACATCTGAGTAGTACATTATGGGCGTAATCACCGCCACATTTCCCCCAGCATCCACATTTCCCCACACATCTGGACCAAATTTACATGTAAATTCCCACTATAAAGTCTTATTTTTTAGGAATCTCCACCTTGCTCTGCCTTGCTCTCCGCCTTGCTCGGACATCCCCCAACCATTTTGATTACGTCACACCCGCATTCTTTCCACCCGCGAGATAAATCTTTCTCCACATTTCCACCCATGAGATAAACCTGCCTTGTTTGGTATCAATTAATATTAGAATTTTCTCAGCTACCCGAAGTTTTAGGAATTTTTCAGATTGCATCATCCCCCAGAGAGCTACCCCAATTTTAAGATTTCTTACCTGTAGCGACTTTTGAGCGTTCTAATAAATTTTTTATTCATGCGATACATTAAATTAGTCTAAAATTTTACGTAGAATTCGAATCTGTAAACAGATTTAAAATCGGACCACGCCCTGCAAAGTTATACCCCTTTAAAGTCCTGATCTTCTAAATTTTGTTCTTTGCTCTATAAGCAAACCTAACAAATAGTTTTCTTCGTCTAGCCATTGCATTTATCGAGATAAACCTATCTTGTTTGGTATCAATTAACTTTAAATTTTTTTCAGCTACCCGAATCTCTAGGAATTTTTCAGATTGCATCACCCCCAGAGAGCTACCCCAATTTTAAGATTTCTTACCTGTAGCGACTTTTGAGCGTTCTAATAAATTTTTTTATACATGCGATACATTAAATTAGTCTAAAATTTTACGTAGAATTCGAATCTGTAAACAGATTTAAAATCGGACCACGCCCTGCAAAGTTATACCCCTTTAAAGTCCTGATCTTCTAAATTTTGCTCTTTGCTCTATAAGCAAACCTAACAAATAGTTTTCTTCGTCTAGCCATTGCATCTTTCGAGATAAACCTATCTTGTTTAGTATCAATTAACTTTAGATTTTTTCAGCTACCCGAATCTCTAGGAATTTTTCAGATTGCATCACCCCCAAGGGAGCTACCCTGATTTTAAGATTTCTTACCAGTTGCGATTTCCGACCGTCCTTAAACATTTTTTTTTGTCATGCGATACATTAAATTAGTCTAAAATTTTACGCAAAATTTGAAACTGCAAACAGATTTAAAATCGGACTACTCCTTACAAAGTTACACACATACCTTCTAGCGAGCATACCGCGACCGTACCACTACTCGCTTTTAATGTTACACCATACTTTCTATCTTGTTTAGCTCATCTTTCGAGATAAACCTACCTTGCTTGGTATCAATCAATATTAGATTTTTCTCAGCTACCCAAATCTCTTTAAATTTTTTAGATAGCGCCATCTCCCAGAGAGCTACCCTGATTTTCTTACCTGTTGCGATTTCCAACCGTCCTTAAACATTTTTTTAGTCATGCAATACATCCAACTAACCTAACCTAACATGGTCATATGGTCATGTGGTCATTTGGTCATGTGGTCATATGGTCATATGGTCATATGGTCATGTGGTCATATGGTCATGTAGTCATATGGTCATGTGGTTATGTGAGCAGGATCCGAATCTGTAAACAGATTTAAAATAGGGCCACCGCTTACCATTTTACACACACCCTCTAAATTATAAATTTCCTGCGGCTCATACCTAAAAGAAAATCTAAAAACTATTCTTAAAACTTTTTATTACAGACAATTTTTACTAATACAGTTTAAATTTTGTAAACCACATTTCTAAATACATATTTACAATTTTTTATTCTTAACCTAGAACTTCTCATATCGACTTATACTTATTAATATTTATTTCTAAATAGAGCACCTTTTTCAAAGACCAACCGGACTCACATGTTTCAAATTCCTCTGATTTTTTTCGCATGGTTTCGCTTAAGACCTCGTACATATTTTCCAGATTACTAGAAGACGTTATAACCACATTTTTTGTGTTAAAGGATTTCACATCGGTAGCCTCTTCCCCCATTTTGACGTAAACGCCGTAGAGTTCGCAATAGACTTTTACTGCTGTATGTTGTATTCTTTTTTCATTTATTAATCGAATAAATCGCTCTTTCTGCTTCCAAAGAAACTCGCAGACTCCATCGTCGACACTGGCGTTTTTTATGCGATAGCTGGCCATACGGTTGTTAAACGCAGTGCTAACCATTTCTACACCATCGTCGCTAGTAGCGGTAACTGATGCATTTTTATGTCTGTTGCTCCTTAAGTGTGCGGTATACGTAGTTTTTCCATTTTGAAATCGCATACTTTACACATAATTCGTGGTTGTTTCGTACAAGGCCCTTTAACAGCTGGCGGAGCTGAACGTTTACGGCTTAATGACATGCCGTGCTGTTTTTCCTTGTGTCGCTGTAAGTTGCCCATTCTCGTAAAAGCGATACCGCAAGTCCCCAGTTTAAGTACTTTGCTGCAGACGGATGTATAAGCAACCTTGGACGATGTTACACCACGACATTTGTTCGGTGCCGTTTGAGAGCATCCTTCTGGTAAAGTAGACGTGACACGGCTCGCATTTAAAAACGTTTGCAGGTACCATTTTAGTACAAAACAAAATCCGCACTATAAGACTTGACTTGTAAGCGAACTAACTTATAACTAAAGAATTTACTCCAGCGTACCTGCTTTATGTAGCCTATAGAATGCAAACCGAAGGTTTCCGAAGACACCCGAACGATGTTGAGGATTCAGCAGGGAACTAAATGACGTCATAATCTTTGCTGCTCGTCTAATACATTTAACGCCAATGCATGCACCTGGTTCGCATCGTCGATGGTGCGAATGCAGTTAGTAGAAACACCGGAAAACGTCTTCCATGTTATACGGATCGCGTGCATATTAAAAATCCAAAAGGGTGATAGCACACGCACACAAATTGTGTGCAAGTCGTGCTGTAGAAGATGCAGTGCTACTATAACCATAAACTTAATAAAAACACTTTAAACCATTACTAAGGAAATACCAACTTGTTGTCTACAGGATACTTACTAATAAAGCAATTTAATTTTAAATAACTTCTACGTCATACTTTAGGAAATGGTAGGCTTGAATATTTTCCAAATGAATCACCAAGCGAAAGTATATGCTTAGCAGTATTAAAATTAACCATTAATTTCCAATTTTTCCGACCGTGGTTAATTATAGATTAAAATTTAATTTGTGCACGTTCGAGCTTCTCGTAAACTAACATATTTTATAGCAACAATGCACTGTATAATACATGCATACCCCTTCGCCGCGCTACTGCTATTCTTGTAATTTCTAGAAAAGGTCACTCTCCTTTTTACTGTTAGGGCCGATGCAAAGCACCATTTTTTTTATACTTTCTATAGCACATCGCGCACTTTTTGTCGGATAATTAAATTTTGCTTCTGTAGGCTTTTACACTTTCGCATAGCGGTCGGCCGCACGTAATGATTTCTAGAACCGGTAAGTACTCGATATCGCCCAAATAGAGAATTAGATGCTCGATGTCTGTCAACTTCTGATTCCTCGTAAAAGGTAGTAAAAACTCAGCCAATCATCCATCTAACTTAAACTTCGACCCGCTCCTGTTTTGATAATTTACAAACATTTTTCAAACGACAATGGGCCGAGAATTTTTAAACCTCCGAGGGATCTTTAAGTCGTGATTAATTACACATCCGAGCTACGCGTAAACTAACAATATGCTGTATAATACATGCATACCCCTTCTCTGCGTTACTGCTATTCTTGTAATTGCTAGAAAAAGTCACTCTCCTTTTTACTGCTAGGGCCGCTAAAAAGCACCATTCCATACTTTCTTTATAAGTGTAGCACATCGCGCACTTTTTTGTCGGATAATTAAATTTTTGTTTATGTAGGTCTTTACACTTTCGCTTATTTAAACATCTAATACAATCGATTAACCACTTTCGATTATTCTAACGGGGAGCCACCATACATCCCGCCGCACCGTTCTTTTTGAATTCAACGATCCTATGGGCTTCCACGCACTAACACCTGACGTATCTTTCCTACTATTTGTTAAACAAAAACTACCGGTATTGCCATTGGGGATGTAAACAGATGTTGGTGGATGTGTACGAGAATATGTCATATACATTAATCAGTCTAAGCTATTTTATTTAGTCTACGAAAACTACTATTTTTCTAAACCACAATTAATAATCGCCTTTATAGGTTTAACATTTCTACCATTACCCAATGACTGGTGCTACGTACATGAAAACTTTAATTTCTTATTGGAGAGAATTCTTATTCTCCACGCACTGTTGCGTAGTTGCATGCCCACCACTTTTGGGTATATACGCTCGTTATAGGTTGTAAGACCCTCGGTTTTACTTAACTACAATTCGTGAGACCCTTTAATCTTTTAATCGTATCTTTCTCGCCTACAATACAGTAGGACTTAGCCCTACTACCAACAAATTCTAATACTGGACCCCATTAAATTCGTCTTTAATTTTCCTACAATTTTTGTTAACAAGCGGTTATATTGTATTTATTATTTGCGGGGTAGTCACTCTTTTAAGATAAATATATTTTGTTTGGTATTCAACTAATATTAAATTTTTTAGGGACCACAAATCTGCAAATAGATTTTAAATAGGACCACCCCATACAAAGTTATGCCTTTTAAAGACTAATTTTTACCCATCTTTATTTAACTCCATCTTTAAAACCCTTTTTTTCGCTACCCAAGACATATGCTTTGACCAACCGTTTCCCTAGAAATCTAAAACCGCCGTATCCCGCGAATACCACGTGGAGATAACACGTATACTCTGTCAACCAGGATAGAAGCCGGAAAGATTTGGAAGGTGGGAGAAGAACTTAAAAATTATGGAATCTTAAAACTAATATATACAATAGATTTACAAAATCCTTACAAATATAAACAACTATCTTATATCTTTACGCCCCCATGCGTAGATTGTTGTACTATTAGGAATGATGTACCTTTTGCCATCTTCCCTCGATAAACTAATTTTATTAATAAGCTGCGTATACAAATCGTATTCTTTTACTCCGGATACATACGCAGGTAAGTATTCGATACCATCCAAATAAAGAATTGAATGCTTGGTGACTGTTAACATCCGCTTCCCTCGTGTACGCCCAGACACATCCCAGCCCATGAGCACCCCTGCGCATGCACACCCCTGCCCATGCGCACCCCTGCGCGCGCGCAACTCCTGCCCATACGCACCCCTCTCTGTGCAACTGCTATTTCGGGGTAACGTCACAGCCTTTTATAAATAAAGAACAATGTTATATACTATTTTAAAATGTTTATTCTGACATTATACATAACAAATTTAAAAATATTTAATACCAAGCAAGGAGTCATTTAAACTTAATTTTAATACAAAGTTATACACAGAAGACAGTCCTTTCTTTATGTTTGTTTGGAGTGGTTTTAATTTTATCTAATTTTATTCGCAGCTTAAAATTTAAATCGACACCCAAGTCTTCTATCTCCTTTTCTAGCCAATAGTTTGATACATAAAGACCGTCTAGGTTTTCGAATTGTAAAATGTACCGAAGTTTGCCTCTATATTTAAAGTCTTTGATTCCACCGACAACCAAATCCATTCCTTCGTGTAATTCTTGCAGCTTGTGACAATCTTTTAATCGCAGCTTCCCACTATATCCTGCATACGTATCTTGTTAGCTTGATCGACTTCTTCTTGTCGGTATTGGAGGAAATCCTTTTTCTCCCACACACTGTTGCGTAGTTGCATGTCTACCACTTTTGGGAATATACGGTTGTTATAGGTTGTTAGACCCTATGTTTTAAATGATCCGAAAGGTTCTTTACTAGGTAAATATACAATGTTTAGCGGACCCCCTTTGCTTGTGGTGTACGCAAAGGTTACGAAACCTGCATTCCTTATTTCGTCTTTGTTATGTGCCATTTCGATAAATACGTTTTTAGAATAAACTTTTAAAAATTATACGGATTTAGTACCATCCTTTCCCGCAAGGATGCCTACATAACTAAAAGAGTCTTTTTTACTAACCACAAATGCATACAACTTGTAGAAACCAGATGTATCTAAGTCAATCCATCGGTACATAAAATAATCTTTTAATTCTTCCTCATTTTCTCTAATAAGATGTTCTTTGTCTAACACATTTTTGTACTGTTTGCGTATTGTAGCAGTGTTTTCCATGTAGACATAGCTTCCAATTGCACAGTTGTATATTGTTGCTTCCAATCGCGTAATACCATGTTCTTTGGCCAAAGTAGACGCAAATGTTTACCTTAAACGTACATCTGGACGACGTAAAAAATCTACTATATGATTACCAAGTTGTTTATTAACACCAGGACTTGTTATCTGACACACAAATTTGTTGTATATCTTAATTCTTGCATTGGTTGTTAGTCATGTTAAACAATCAATCCCCGCAGTTTTATCGTTGTCAACTATAATATTACACTTTTCTTCGTATTCTCCCTTATAGCAAAAGTTATGGTTTGTAGTTAAATAATTACACATCACCATCTTGCTAAATATGCCCGCAAAATCTTGGGTTGCATCCATGTCAAAAAGATAGAACTAATCTTTTTCGAGTTCGTCTAATATATCTGGTAGTTCCTCCAATAAAGTTTCCAACTTAACGTCTGCTAGTTCCACTTTGTATGGAACACATATAGGATTTTGGACTTTTTTATTAATGCATTCGAGGTCTTCTTTTCCGATAATTTCTTTTACTCTCTGGCCCATCTTGTTAGTGCTTTCCAGAGAAAACGGAAGCTTAGCTTTAACACCATGCCTAGCGGAAACAAATCGGTCAAACTTTCTTCGTAGATAGCTGTTAAATGCACCACAAATTTCATATTTAGGATAAACATCCTTTTGTTTGCAGATGTTTGTTCGGCGTCAGAAAAGTCGCAAATTTTAACCAACATTATATTGTCACAAAATGGTTCTGTAATTGGTGTGTGTGGTCCACTAGTCAGCATCTGTTCGCTGGAAGAATACAACAGGTTTCCATTCCACGGATTTACGAGCGATGTTTAAATTTTATACCATAAAATTTACAATTTTGTGTTAAAATTTTTCTAAGTCCGAACTACTAAAAATTTTATCAAGTCCCAAAATATTCAAAATGGACATATCTCGGACGTATGTTGGATATAGTTTGGATGTATATCGTACGGACGCGAAAGGAGAGAGAAGTACAATGTAGGGTGGAGGGTTTAGGCTAGTTTACGTTGTTTAGTGTTAGGTTAGTCGGTGTTGTCTAAAGTTAGGTTAGGTTAGTTGGATTTGTATGCACTTAGGTTAGATAAAGGAAAATTGATAGGTTAGGTCGGCGCCGGCGGCACCGACCTAACCTATCAATTTTTCCTTTTATCTAACCTAGTTGGATGTATTGCATGACTAAAAAATGTTTAAGGACGGTCGGAAATCGCAACAGGTAAGAAATCTTAAAATCAGGGTAGCTCTCTGGGAGATGGCGCTATCTAAAAAATTTAAAGAGATTTGGGTAGCTGAGAAAAATCTAATATTGATTGATACCAAGCAAGGTAGGTTTATCTTGAAAGATGAGCTAAACAAGATAGAAAGTATGGTGTAACATTAAAAAGCGAGTAGTGGTACGGTCGCGGTATGCTCGCTAGAAGGTATGTGTGTAACTTTGTAAGAAGTAGTCCGATTTTAAATCTGTTTGCAGTTTCAAATTTTGCGTAAAATTTTAGACTAATTTAATGTATCGCATGACTAAAAAAAAATGTTTGAGGACGGTCGGAAATCGCAACTGGTAAGAAATCTTAAAATCAGGGTAGCTCCCTTGGGGGTGATGCAATCTGAAAAATTCCTAGAGATTCGAGTAGCTGAAAAAAATCTAAAGTTAATTGATACCAAACAAGATAGGTTTATCTCGAAAGATGCAATGGCTAGACGAAGAAAACTATTTGTTAGGTTTGCTTATAGAGCAAAGAGCAAAATTTAGAGGATCAGGAATTTAAAGGGGTATAACTTTGCAGGGCGTGGTCCGATTTTAAATCTGTTTCGAGATTCGAATTCTACGTAAAATTTTAGACTAATTTAATGTATCGCATGTATAAAAAAATTTATTAGAACGCTCAAAAGTCGCTACAGGTAAGAAATCTTAAAATTGGGGTAGCTCTCTGGGGGATGATGCAATCTGAAAAATTCCTAAAAATTCGGGTAGCTGAGAAAATTCTAATATTAATTGATACCAAACAAGACAGGTTTATCTCATGGGTGGAAATGTGGAGAAAGATTTATCTCGCGGGTGGAAAGAATGCGGGTGTGACGTAATCAAAATGGTTGGGTGATGTGCGAGCAAGGCGGAGAGCAAGGCAGAGCAAGGCGGAGCAAGGTGGAGATTCCTAAAAAATAAGACTTTATAGTGGGAATTTACATGTAAAATTGGTCCAGATGTGTGGGGAAATGTGGATGCTGGGGGAAATGTGGCGGTGATTACGCCCATAATGTACTACTCATCTGCCTTTCTAATGCGCCATTCAAAGGTACTGCTTAGCCCAGGAAGCAAGCTTTCTTTACCTGAAAATTCTAAATTTTGCGGAACCCTTGTTATTCCAAGCAAAGGTAAGGATCTTTAACCTGCGTGACATCACAACACACGGGACCTACATTTTAACTCTCATCCGAACGAGGGGTTATTTTCTGTGAAAAATGCTAGCCGTACATTTTTAAGCGGTCCGTATCAGGAATCAAACCCGCGACCATAGGATCAGCAGTCATACTCAAACCCCTCTGATCTACGCAGTCCCCGACTTCTATCCTCCACTGATTTCTTTTAAAGACCTCTACTTAGTCCGGTTGGTATAAATTAAAAAATATTCTATGTTCTTCAATAAGGAATTATACAGTTGTGTAATATTTAGTGAATAACGTATGCGATCCCATTTCTGCGATGATGGTATTAAATTCCAGTTGATATAACGTGAACTGGAAACTTAATCGGTTAATTTGTGTTATTATTCAGCTTGCTGTCATGTCCGTTTTGTTTGTTTCAACTTCATTCATGCTGTTAGTGATGAGAAGAAATAATTCGACGAGTTGTTTGCGACACAGATAGGAAGTGTGTCAAAGATGCATTGTTTTTTATACGACGATAACGACGTTTACTAGTTTGTCGTTTGTATGAACCTCTATTTAATGGACAGTTGCAAAATGAGCTACAATACCTTGCCCCCCCCCCCATTTAAAACTTTTTAAACCAAAGTATTTTTTAGTTTTGTGCCGGTAACACCGAGTTTTGTGCTACTTGCCAAGCAGAGATATTGTAAAAGGGGCCGACGAAACGGGAGCACCGGCCACATACAGTTCTGTACAGAACCTTTGTCAGAATTTTGTGCTACGTTAGTGATGTTTTATGTCGGTAACCCCGAGTTTTGTGCTGCTTCCCAAGCAGAAATATTGTGGGAGGGGCTGGAGAAACGGGAGCCCCGCCCACCTCCAATCCTACACAAAAACTTTGTCAGAATTTTGTGCTACGTTAGTGCTGTTTTGTACCGGTAACCCCGAGTTTTATGCTGCTTCCGAAGCAGAAATATTGTGGGAGAGGCTGAAGAAGCGATAGCACCGCCCACTTACAATTCTGGACACAAGCTTTGTCAGAATTTTATGCTACGTTAGTGCTGTTTTCTGCTGGTAACCACAAGTTTTGTACTGCTTCTCAAGCAGAGATATTTGTGAGAGGCTGAAGAAACGGGAGCCCTACCCACTTACAATTCTGTACAGAAAATTTGTCAGAATTTTGTGCTACGTTAGTGATGTTTTGTGTCGGTAACCCCAAGTTTTGTGCTGCTTCCCAAGCAGATATATTGTGGGAGAGGCTGGAGAAACGGGAGCCCCGCCCACCTACAATCCTGGACAGAAACTTTGTCAGAATTTTGTGCTACGTTACTGCTATTTTGTGCCGGTAACCCCGAGCTTTATGCTGCTTCCCAAGCAGAGATATTGTGGGAGAGGCTGAAGAAACGATAGCACCGCCCACTTACAATTCTGGACACAAGCTTTGTCAGAATTTTATGCTACGTTAGTGCTGTTTTGTGCCGGTAACCACAAGTTTTGTACTGCTTCTCAAGCAGAGATATTTGTGAGAGGCTGAAGAAAAGGGAGCTCTACCCACTTACAATTCTAGACAGACGTTTTGTCAGAATTTAGTGCTACGTTAGTGCTATTTTGTGTCTCTAACCCCGAAATTTGTGCTGCTTCCTTGGCAGAAATATTGAGGGAAGGGCTAAGAAAATCCGAGACCCACCCGTTAAATTTTGGACTAAAACTTTGTGCTACATTAGTGCTATTTTGTTTCTGTTATGTCGAGTTTTGTACTGATTTCCAAGCAGAGATATTGTGGGAGAGGCTGACGAAACGAAAGCCCCGCCCACTTACGATTACGGACAAAAACTTTGTCAGAAATTTGTGATACGTTAGTGCTATTTTGTGTCCGTAGCCCTGAGCTATATGCTGTTTTTAAAGCAGAGATATTAAGGAAGAGGCTGAGGAAACAAAAGCTCCGTCCACTTTAAATCCTGCAGAGAAACTTTTTTAGAATTTTGTGCCACGTTAGTGCTTTTTTGTTCCGGTAACCCTGAGTTTTGTGCTGCTTCCCAAACAGAGAGGAGGGACTGAAGATACGCGAGCCCCCTTCTCCACTAACAATTTTGACTGATTTTTTGTCAGAATTTTGTGCCAAGTTAGTGCTATTTTGTGCCGGTAATTACGAGTTTTGTGCTGCTTCTCAGGCAGAAATATTGTGGGAGGGGCTAAGGAAATGAGACCCATCCAGTTAAATTTGGATTAAAACTTTGCCGAAATTTTGTGATACGTTAGTACTATTTTGTGCCGGTTACGTCGGGTTTTGTGCTGTCCCAGAGATATTATGGGAGGGGCTGAGAAAAAGGGAACCCGTCCACTTATAATTCTGGGCTGAAACTTTTGCAGAATTTTGTCACGCATTAGTGCTACCTTATGCGGATAGTCAAGAGTTGTAAGCTGCCTCCCAAACAGAGATCTGGTGTGAGGAGCATACGCAATGGGAGATATTGCAACAAAGGTTTAATTTATCATTTATTATTGTTATTATTTTGAGTAGCAATCTTTGAGAAATAGTTTTAGTTTAGTTCAAAAATTGAGCATAACGAAGTTAAAGCACCTTAACTGTTATAGCTCATTATAGATCCAAGGTGCTACAAAATTGTTTGTACGTATTTTTCCTTAAGCGTGAATGTATTTTTAAAAAGATATAAACACGTCGGTAAATAAAGCGTTTTTATAAACACTTTAATATCAAACAATATAATACGCTACATTAAGAATTCCCATAACGCTACACAATTGCACGGCGATTTTATCTAAAAATTAAGTAATGCAGCAATGTTGGCAAAAGAAAAATGACGGTACTGACATTAATATTATTATTTTTAATAAATTTAATTGTACATCAATAAAGTAGTTCAAATGACGTGTGCTGTATATTTTGATTCTATTTTTACCTAGTAACTAACAAAATAATTCTTTGATATTAAAGTGTTTTTAGGAACGCTTTATTTACTTAGGCGTCTATAATATTATAAAAATACAACTACGGTTGGGAAAGAATACGTGAAAATAATGTTGTAGTACCATGAAATCGTGACAGTGATTGTAGTAATTGTGTGTAAACGTTGTACTCGATTTTTGAGCTAAAGGAAAACCATTCTTCAAAAATTGCTGTTATAAATATTAACATTAATAAATATCAATTAAGTCTCCCTCGCAATATTTCCTATTTACTTAACCCCTACACAATATATCTGTTTGGATGGTAGCTCCCGTTTTTTCAGACCCCCCACAATTTCTTTGCTTGAAAAGCAGCACAAAACACGGGGATGCCAGCACAAAACAGTACCAACGTGGCACAAAATTTTTACAAAATTTCTGTCCAGGATTGTAGGTGGACGGGGCTCCCGTTTTCTCAGCCCCTCCCACAATATCTCTGCTGAAGCAGTACAAAACTCGACGTAACCGACACAAAACAGCCCAAAAGTAGCACAAAATTCTGCCAAAGTTTTATTCCAAAATATAACCGATGGGTATCGCATTTTCTCAGCCCCTCCCACAATATTTCTGCCTGGGAAGTAGCATCCAACCGTTTCTTCAGCTTCTCCCACAATATATCAGCTTGGAAGACAGCACAAACTCGGGGTTAGCGGCACAAAGCAGCAATAACGTAGCACACAATTCTGGCAAAATTTCTGTACAGAATTGTAGGTAGGCAGGGCTGCCGTTTCTTCAGCTCCTCCCACAATATCTCTGCTTGGGAAACAGCAAAAAACTCCGGGTCAGCGGCACAAAACAGCACTAACGTAGCACAAAATTCTGACATAGTTTCTGTCCAGAATTGTAAATGGACGGGGGTCCCGTTTCTTCAACCCCTCCTCTCTGCTTGGGAAGTAGTAAAAAATTCTGCGATACAGGCACAAAATAGCGCTAACGTGGCACAACGCTATAAAACATTCTGGTTTTAAAAATTATATGAAGGAGGGGGGCAAGGAAATGGAGCTTGCAAAATGTTGCACTTTTGATTGGAGATAAATAAATATGTGTAATAACATTTTATTAACTTTTTCAGTAATTGCAGGTAAACAAGTGTTGTAAAAATCTGCAAAGGGGTGCGAAATTTGGAATTCAGTGGGTTCCTACAGTTAATAAATTTATAACACGAGGATATTAAATTTATTTTGTACGAAGTTGTTCCTTTGAGAGATGAAATTTTTTCAACTAAATTATTTACTGCAATTAGTGCTTAGTAACTTTCAACTAATTCAACCTATCACTATGTAAAATGTACCGAGCAGGATTATCCGATATAATCGACTTAATATAAGTGCAGTACATCATGCCTAGTTGTAGAGATTGCTGCTTCTTCTCTGTGTTGCTTTGATGAACTTCATGACGAAGAATTGGGTCTTGAGATTGGAATTGCTTCATTCGGATCGTTGGAGTATACTTATGATAATGACCGTTATTGTTTGGGTATTTATTTAGAGATTTTACTTTGACTGACTAAAAAAATTTTGTATATAAAAATTTAGAGTACAGAATTAGTTGAGTGTGACGTTTTTCCTAATAATTTTTTTATAGCTACAGTGAATTGTATTATGACCTGTAATGTTTTTTTTCATTGCTGTAGTTTATCGCTACATATTTATATTTACTTATCAAGAGTTATTTGAGAACAAAACGTAAGTATATGGTTTTTATGTCTAATTTGATATCATAGATTTAATAATGGGTTAAACAGAATATTGAAAACACTTCTTTATATAATTTTTTAAATTGCTGCTTTATTTAAGTATTAAGTAGAAAAGTAGGGACCGAAAGCCATTCTCTACATATCTTTCATTTCTGTTTTTTTTTTTATATAAATACTGTGCTTGAGTGTAACATTTGATTTAAGGTAAGGTAGGGATATATAAATTATTTTTGTGTAGATTTTTATACTGTGTAAATTTTTCGGGATATTTTGGGTAAATGTTGTTTTGAACGCCAGCTGGTTTCATTTTAAAACTTGTTAATTTTTTAAGGGCTTGTATATAAATTTTCTCTCATGGAGTATCCTTTTTTTCTGTGACCCACTCTGCTGTAAAACTTTTAAGCTAGCACATTCTTTCTTGGATTTCTTTTTTTTGTTGCGGTACTCAGTGCGGACTATTTTCTTTGCCTACTTAATTTTCCTTCTTGTTTACACGGAATACCGTAACATAAAATTTGGCATATCCAACGTGAGGCTCCGATTTCTGAAAACTCACTTTTACTTAACCTTGACCCTGATTGCTAAAACCTTTCTTTTTACTTAACGTTTGACCTGATTTCTTTTGTTTACACTTTTCAGCCCCGATGATAATTTTCCTTTCGCTACGCAGGAAGTTTTTATAGAGTATTAGTTTATGTCGAATGATTTGAATTATATTTTCGCTAATAATTTTAGTGCTTCTCGTTGAAAATTGTGGTGCCAAAATTTTTTCTACTCCCCCCTTCTTCAGTCTGTCATTCCTAGTACTTTTTCAAATTTAGTTCTTTTATCCTTTGTTAGGGATACCTTCCAATTTCTTCTCTTTTTCGTAGTAATTGGTTTTCCCGTTAGCAGTTGAACTGAGCGGACGTGTTTTGCTGTGCTCCTGAATTAAAAGCTACAAGTAGGTTTTTATATAAGAATTTCTATATTTTTACTTTGGGCTTTTGATTTTTATTGTGTGGCAGCGAAGTAAATTAAAAAAACAAAAAATAAATTGATTAAAGAATAAGTGAAGTGCGTGTTACTTAAAATTTTAACTAAAATGTGCATATATAACCAAACAAATTTTAATTTTGGCTTAATAAATCAAAACCCTATAAATTAATATCCAAAAACGATGTTAAAAACAATTAAAACGCGTATGTAACAAATTATGGATTTTTATACCAAAAGTTGTGTAAATCGAGTCAATAACCACGTAAAATTGCAAACAAATTTGTAAAATTTTTATAGTCTACGTATAACAAAACAACAAATATAAAACCAAACTTAGGTCCTTTTTTAATTACATAAATAGCGTAAAAGCGGTAAAGTTGGCATTAAATTGAATAAAAATGTTTAAAATGTTTACTTAAACCATCTATAAATCAAACTTTTGATATAATTAGTGGTGTAACAATATAACCTTGTACCAGTCCCCAAGTTAACAAGCAATGACTAGGTTTTCGGTGTCGCATTGCATTCTACTATCGCGATTTCTACTCGTTCAATTGAATAGTTAAATTTGAACGGACCAACCTCAGCCAAGGATTTTATAACTTTGATTTCTTGAAATGTATTCAGTTGTTTAAATTTAAAATTTGAATTGGAGGTTCAATTGTCGTTCCTGTTTTTTCTGACGTTTAGTGGTTTATTTTACCTTGCATCATTTAAGGGTCGCAAAGATCACGTCGTTGTTTGAGCTGGGTTTTTGTTGGTTTCTGTAGTTCTTTTGTCATTTTCTTTGTCATCATGGTGGTCCATCGAGAAGACGAACAGTTGCCAAGAACGAAGAAAGCCCACAGGATGGAATCAGTAAGGTCGGAGACTGAGGACGAATGTCGGGAAGGTGATGCTGAAAAACCTGACGTTGAAGACTCAGCAGGACGTCGAGATGTCGGAAAAGGGGCCTGCGTCTACGGCGGTTAGGTCGGAAAGTCGCAGTCCCTTGTAAAGTTACAGTGCTGAAATTGCCCTCAGTATCAAGAAAACAGCACAAATTGACGACCACCTGTAACGGAAGCGTTATTGCTGGAAGCGCCGACGAATTTGAACATTTTGATGCTTAGGGCGAGAAAGGCACATACCATGCATCTTCAAGAAGATACCGAAGACGTCCGAAACGATTGTCGTCAACGACAGGAGGTTGATTTGAAACACCTCGGGCGAGTTCCGGGACGTTGCGAATCAACTTATAGGTATGGTTAGGGCGATGTCTTTGCGTAGGGGATGCTGGGAGGGCAATTGTTGTAGCAGGAGATCCAGCGTTGAATATAGCCGTTTCAGGTCAACAGGGTGCAAGGGGTCAGGGAACGTCGGTGCCGGATAACGCAACGTACGCTGCAGTAGCTGTCGAGACTACGTTGACGTTTGCTGTTAGGGTCGATGCCAAGCCAGAAGAGAAAGAGGACGTCATGTCGACTTTAAAGAAGATGGTAGATCGCGCTTGTGATGGGGGTGCTGTTGTTGGGTGTGCTGGTCGAGAGGATGCGAGAAAGCTGTAGTCCAAGATTGGGTGAACTGCAAGGAGCTCGTAGCAAAGACTATCGTGCAAAGGCGTCTACAAATCGTTTCCCAGGGAGCCGTCACCAGGATGAAAGCAAAAGGGCTTGTCCGCTGATCGCGAGCCTGAATTTCCGTTTCTGCAATTTTAAGCTAGAAGACCACCTGATACAGAAGTTTCGGTTTGGCAGAAAGGGCCACTAGACCCATTTGACTGAATGACTACCTAATTCACATGTCTAGTCTTACAGACCAGGAATGAACCGTAGTTGTTTCTATGGTTAGAGTTAAAAACTGAAAAACTTGACACGACGCTTACATTTGTTAATTGTCAATTAGTGCTATATTCCCACGCGTACTCGGCTTTCAGTGGGACCAAAGAAGTATTTTGAAGCTGAATTAAAACATCTGAACCAGCCACGAGTGAATAGTATTGCTTTCATACAGTTTCAGTTCGCTATTTACGTTTGAAAACACGCAGGCTACAAACATATGTCCGCTATTTCAATTACGAAACTATTTATATAAAACCAGCTACTAAATGTAATTGCTTTATATTGCTTTAACGACAACAATGTTAAAAAAGATCCTTTAAACAATTTATATTTAAAATTACTCCAAAAATATGTGTGTCAAATATTTAGAAATAAAATATTTCTTCCAGCGTCAAAATTTAATTACAGTATCTGAAATTAAATGGAAGATGCATGAATATTTCAGTTGTGGCAAACTTTTGAATCTGTTATTTATAAAATATTTATATGAAAATTTGACAAAATTAAAATGCCCATATACCTGAATCTACCTTTCAGTTGTACATGTCATAGTTAATTCTTAAAATTCGAATAAAATATATCACTTCTAAATATATGAGGGAATACTAAGCCAATATCTCTCACCCATAAGTGACGTAACTACAGCTTGGATGACTTCAATAAAAAATAGGCTACTTAGAATGTCATTTAAAGCCTATAAACAAATGAACTTATAAATACGCAACTTTATTATTACGGTTTTTACATGTGTAAAATTGTAGCCTTGTGGTAATTTATATATACCAGCTGCTTTTTTATATGCCATTTAAAAGATTGTATTATTTTTTTGCAACAGTAGTTTCTTGTTAATAGGATTCTTGCAATTTATAATTATTTTGCTGTTTGGTGTAGACTGTATAATGTATGTTTACTTCGTTAATTACACGAAAGATAGAGATACTAAAACAACAATACACGCAAGCATTTATTACCGCCTGAAAAGCAATGCTCGGTAGCAACTTCAGAGAAACCTTCAAAACGTGGTCACAAACTCTTGTTAATTAATGAGTACTAACCAACGAACTATACTTCGGTTTTGTTTTCATTACGACTAAAACTTCTTTGTGCTAAAGAAGTCCTTTGTTCTTAAACTGTTTAGCACTGCCCTTCATTCTAATGTATCTTTGGGAATAAACAGAGATGTGAAAATAGAACATTGGGGAATAGTGTATATTGGTTTCTTCTGCTTTTCGACATTAACGTTCACGTACTGTAAATGTAGTTCCATATAATGGTTACGCATTCTACGTCTAAACGCTTTGAAATTTTAGTCATCTAATGCCTATTCCCCTTCAGAATATCGTTTTGTATTATAGTTAGTTCTACAAAGTAAATTGACATTAGGAGTTGCGTTAAATCCTAGAGCTTGTAATAATCCTGAAGTGGTTTTTCAGAAGCAAAGAATTTTCAATATATATCGCCTAACGCTTTGTATTGCAAGAACTGGACGCATTATAATAAATATTAAAAACATGAAGACACCTCAGTTGCCCACTAAACGCAATGAAGTGTCCATACTAGAGTTCCTGTTTTTTGCCAAAGGACGTACATACCACTTAACTGAAGGACGTCCTATGGACGTCCATCAAAAGTCCATGGGTGTTCGTACATTGAAAGGAACTAAAACGGACGTCCACGGTATGTCCATGAGACGTTATGTGTTATATAGGAAAGAGGTACACCCGTTTGTGCTGGCTTGTGCTACAAATTCCATCGTTTGTGCTACCCTCATAACTAGATATTTATTTATTTATTTATTTTCCCAAACCAGCTTATTTGGTATGGCGCCTAACATTTTAAACCATACCGTTCTATGCCCTATTGTACATGTGCTATATTTGATGTTTTGCTGTTAGTTTTATTTTAACTTAACCTATTTTACCTACTTAACTGCTACATACTATTGTAACACCTTACTAGACCCCGACCTTCGGCAACCTGAGGTTGGAGTAAGATCAAAATGTTTCAGTATTGCTGTGTTTGCGTGTGTGTGTGTGTGTGATGGTGTGCGAGTGTGTGTGTGTGTGTATGTGTGCGTGTGTGCATGTGTATGTGTGTGCGTGTGTACATGTGTGTAATGTCTTAGGTTAGTCCACACAACCACAATGTGAGTTCGGAGTACTTAGCACTCACCTTGCGTGTTATGCGCACTTTCCCTTTACTAGATGTGTGCGTTTATGTGTGCGTGTGAGTGTGTGCATGTGTGTGTTGGTGTGTGTGCGTGTGTGTGTGTGTGCTTAGATTTGAGTATATATTAATATGTTAATATTTTAATTTTCATACTTGTATTATTTGATCAAGTTATTGGTTGTTTGTTATTGTAATTTGTTAGGAAGTGTTCGTCCCTAATCTGACTAAATTGTATTTTCCCTCCCAACCAGAAATATTTTGTATCACTGGTTGTATCTTGCCTTTCTTGTAGGTAGTCCATCCCGGATTCCGGAAGAAGATGTTGCCATATTTTCCGGCCTTGGTTAGACTCATAAGTAGGGGATATTTTGTTATCCACTTGAATGTTGTGATCTGGTGGGTTATATTATTCTTCTGAGATGCCGTATATATTCGTCATGAGCCTTTTTGGTAATAATTTGTGTAGCATTATTTAGGTGAGCGGTCATTTCCGGATCTCGTAGCAATTGGTATGTTGTTTTGTCCCTTATACTGTTTCGTATTCCCTGTAGTTCTTGTTATAACTAGATATTTAAAAAACAACATGAGGTGCAGTTGAATTGTCGGCGCGGTACCACCTCCACGGAGGTGCATAAAAAGTCTGTGCTACGTTTACACTGCAAACCCCATCGTTGGTGATACCCCTTTCTTGGGATATTCAAAAAACAATTTGGGGAAGGGGCTATAGAAATGAAATTTATGAAGGTGAATTAGTTGGTTGACATTGTATCACATTTGTAAAAGTTCTTGTTATCGATGAAATTCAATTTTCTACTAAATCCCAAATTATGCAATACATAATTTAAAACACCCCGTATATTACATAAACATTGAAGTTTCTTTTTTCCAGCTATTAAAACCACGCATTAATTACATAAAACAAGCGCTTCCAAACTTTTTTTGCTGAGTGCGCAAAACGTCGTTGGGTTCTTTAAGTGAAATGCCTCTACAGTGTACACCATTTGTTCAGCAGCAGAACGCCTGTTACTTTTAAATTAACAATTTTATTTTTAAAAATTGCTGATCTTTATGTTTCGGTAAATGTATGAAGTTATATCGTTTTCAATACAGCTATACTTTACTTAAATTTGGTGTTTGATGAGTTTACTTCTTTTTGTGATCATTTGAAGAACTGTAGCAGGTGAGTATCGTTACGAACTATTAGGCAACCCGTCAAACACGCAAGCTGCATAACCGAAGTATATTCTACAGAAGTCTCAAACGATCCAACAAACACTAGAATATGACTCATCTATTTAATTATAAGTTATAAGATCGCTGATGAGTGTACAGAAGTTAGTCTATATCAAAATGTTGTATATAAATCATATCGCGTATAGTTAGTTGGTCATTATAATAGTGTTAAGTGCTGTTAAGAAGACTTATGGTTAAGGATTTAGTTTAAGAAGATACTGGTGCTAGTAAATAGCATTAGTGTGAAAGTGTTTCATTGCTAATTGGACTGAAAACATCTATAAATAAGGCATATACTGTTAATTAGACTTGTGAATAGTGAATAATAAAAACTTTTCTTATTATTTGTTCTAAGTTAGTAAAACGCGGTCGGTAACCCACTACAGAACGTATTTCTTCTGAACAAAACATCCTGAGAGCTACCTCTGCTATGTCTACTAATGAGTCAATTGGTGAAGACAATTGTACTGCCATCATTACCTGTGCCGATCCTTCTGAAGCTAACCTTGAAGAACCGATAGAAAATCGGAGTGGTAAAGGAGTAAAAATACTAAACGTAATCAAAATACTAAAACAAGTGTCTATCTCACAAGGACCCTACTATTTTGCACTATAATGACCCAAGCAAGTCAAAAGTGTCAATAATAGGCATTCTGAAAAATGGCAATACCCTTTCGCTTAAACCTATCAACATAGGCGGAAATTTTACACCTCTATCAATACTTGCACGTTTGATAGTGCAGTGAATATGATATGTACCACTTTTGCAGACAGTCAACTTTACGCAGCATTTATTACAGAGAAGTTTTTAAATCAATCGGTAACATTTTGCGCAATGATATTACTACACAAAGTTATGCCAAGAGAGGACAAATTCTTATTGAACTTCACTTTCGCGATTCATCAAATTCTATAAAACCTATTTAACAACTGACACATATAAATTCTGCTTGTATAGCATGCTATTTGTTGCAACAATTATTAATAAACTATCCTTTGGTTGAATAAAGAGGTGATAAATGTCCTACATTTAATTGCACAAGAACGTTTTTGCGTGCATATTTACTGCAAATATTGCAAGAAATGACATTACTCAGCTACAAAAGGTTATAGATGAAAGGTTCAGTAACCAAAGTACAAAATTGCAACATTTCATCGAATACGAGTACCATTTCGAACACCCACCTGTTTAAGAAACCATGGCTGTATATGCAACAGGACAATAAAGAACTTCGTCCTTTGTTTAACGTGAGTTTAAATGTGATTCCCCGTCACATTGTAATTGGCGAAAAAAGTTACACCTTAAAAGGAGTTCTTGCATTCAGTCCTGTTGAAGGAGGAGATCCTCTATTGATAGAGTATTACACCGCGTATTGCTGGCGGGAGAAGTGCCTGAAATGGGAATTGTATGATGATCTTCAGGATAAGGTCTTAAATGTTAGGTCGCGAAATGCAGTAAACTGTTACATGACGTTATACACATTGTAATTTATTCGATACAAAGAAGAAGTTTATTGTAATCAATGTTGTCCCAGTAAAATGTGCACTTCAATTTAAGTTTTCAACAATGAAATGTTTTTCTTTATTTTGAGTTTTTACAAGTTTTTTGATTTATTTTAAGTTGTTCCTAATAAAATATTCGTTCATTTTTCCGAAAAATAAACTTTTATTTCAAACCTTGTTCATTTAAAAGCGCCCTTAAGTTGACCCTGAGTCTTGACAATGTGAACTTATGTCAACAATCAAAAGTAGACGTAAAACAATATACATAGTATACCTATATAAATAATGTCTATAATTATTATCAACATTGCTAAAACCTAATTAGTTGATTTTTACAGTTATCCTATCTTATCTGTTCACAGGGGTGAATTAAAATTGTTCAGAGGTCTCGTGAAATTGAGGTCTCCTTATTCAACTTCTTCTATGGTAATAAAGGGCGGATCCGAAAATTGGGGCGTGGCCGTAAGGGCGCGGCCGATAAGTCGCGGGTGTTTTTGAGGCAAGGACAGTAGGGCGGGAGCCGTCAGGGTGCCGCCGATAAGACGCGGTTCATTAGGGCGCCGCCGATAACCCGCGGGACATTAGGGCGCGAGGACAGTAGGCCGCGCATCAAATTGCAAAAAACTCCAAAAATAAACAAAAATTGGTCGTAAATTTTTTGTGTTTTATTATGTTCTAATTGTTTTTGTATCGTGTTCCTGTATGTGTGTTGATGAGAATGGACAGGCAGAATTTTTGAAAATGCTCCCCAGCAGCCAAAATACTGATCCACGCAGAAGCAAGCATTCTTTAAAAGTAATAAAAGAACAATATTTTGGCCGTCAAGGGCATCTTCAAAAATTCAACCAGTACATTTTCATATAAACACGCACAGGAACACCATACAAGAAGAATTAGAACAATAAACAACACAGAAAAAAAGTTACAGCGCCCGCTCAGAAAACATTTAATATTTTATTATAAGTTGATTTAATATTTTTCTGTAACCCTAACAGTTTCACGACCTAATTCTTTTTGTGTCTTATAAGCCCGACTGTCCCGCAATATAACAGCCCGCGTCCTTACTACCCTCGCGCCCTGTTGTCCCGCGCCCTAACGGCAGCGCTCTAACGACTCGCGCACTATAGTCGTCGCGCTCTACTGTCTTCCCACCCTATTGTCCTGCGACTATCGGCGGCGCCTCAACGGCTCGCGCCCTACTATCCTCGCGTTTAAATCACACACGCCCCAACAGCAGCGCCCAGCCGGCCGCGCCTTACCAGCAGCGCCCAAATGTCCTACACCGAATAAAGGGTACTAAAATTCACAGGTTTAAAGTTGGGAAAAATTATTTTTGGATTTAGCGCAACAATTCAATATTGTTCAACTGATTTCAGGGCAATTTTTTAATTTGAAGGAGTAGGAGGGGGGGGGCAAAGATTCATGGAGTTGAGAGCTGGTTAAAAATAAATATGATTTTCGGATTCCGTACGAAATTTTTGTTTCTTAATAAGTCTCACGGCTGGTTTTGGAAAAAATTTGTTCCCGTTGTATTTGCATATTTCTAGATAAAAAAGACAACCCTAACCAGAGGGGTGACTGGTGAAGCAAAAAATCAGTGCACCATGTAGCACAAACGGAGCACAAACGATTACAAGTGCTTTCAACAAATTTGATAAACTTTCAACCACACATCTCACTCTCATTCACTTCATTTCTACAGCACGCCCAAATTGTTTTTTGAATATCGCAGGAAGGGAAGCATTACATTTGATTTTTTTTTCCAATGCTCCACCCGAAGGTACTACATTGGCCAGGAAGCGAGATTTTCTTTACCTGGAAAATTTGGAATTTTGCCGAACCCTTGCTGTTCCAAGCAAGGTAGGGATCTTTAACGTGCGTGACAACACTCACACACGGGACCTCCATTTTACCTCTCATCCGAACGAGGGTGTATTTTTGTGAAAAATGCTCGCCTAACATTTTTCAAGCGGACCGTGTCGGGATTCGAACCCGGGACCTTGGGCGTAGTAGTCACACACATACCACTACGCCACGGAGCCGCCAGGAAGGGAAGCAGCACAAACTATGGGATTTGCAGCACAAACCAGCACAAACGTAGCACAGACGAATGTATCACTTTATATCCTCTTCTGAAAGAGTGGGGGTGCGGACATTTCAGCAGCACCTCCAACTTGTTTTTTTAATATCTCGAGAACGGAAGTTGCACAAACGATGGGGTTTGCAGCACAAACCAGCACAAACAAAAGCACCACTTTATATCCCGCTTTGAAATAGTTGGGGGTGCGGACGTTTCAGCAGCACCCCAACTTGTTTTTGAATACCTTGAGAACGGAAGTAGCACAAACGATGGGGTTTGCTGCACAAACAAACGCACCCATTTTTACTCCCCTATGTGAAAGTGGGAGTGGCGGTGAAATGCACCTAAACGAGGCGCTTAAAAGTGGCGCTGCTCGTGACAATACATAGTTTTAAATGGCACCTTTCACACGTAACTGCAGCCACGCGACTATTTTAGTAGCCGGTGAGTGGCGCGCTAGTAGCGTGTCTGTGGCGCTGCAGACGCGCGTTTAGTAGTTATTAATCAGTCTTCATTAAGTAGTTTTCTTGTTCTGTTGTAGTTTGAAATGATGTCGTCCGATTTTACAAAAGCAAATACTGACGATTTTATTAGTGAAATAGAGAACTGGCCCGCTATATGGGACCTTCAACATGAAGACTATAGTAACAAGAATGCAAAACGAAACGCGTGGGAAGCTGTAATAAGCAAATTTGTTCCCAATTTTAACGGTATGTCCGAGGCTGATAAAAAAGTGATTGGTAAGTAAAACATCGTTTATTGTTATATTAAAAGGCCGAAAGTGAAACTAGGTTTATTGTATTAAATAGAAAAATTATTCTATAAATAAAATTAACACACTGTGCCACAGATAATAGTACAAAGATTGTATTTTTTAATATACAGGGCGAGTTATTTACATAATATGCATTGAAATCTAAAAAACAATAGAGATAGAGAATCGGTTAAATGGTTATATAATTGTCTATTTGTGAGAACAGTATAAGAAATTGTATGTATTGATAATAACAAAAGCCTTTTTAAGCATCTTCTAAAATAATTTTAAATTAATTTGTTTCTGGGACAATACAGAACTAAATAATGTTAAAAAAAATTAATAATGGTAATCGTAGATAATCTAATTCCTTTTTCTATAAAGATATAACCCCTATTAAAACCTATAACCGAAAGTATAGTTTTAAATATAAAATAAAAATCTAGGTC
>JARFIW010000552.1:0-30398 GCA_036346225.1 Platerodrilus igneus | reverse complement strand
GATTCCGAAACTCTAAGTGACTGTGAAGCTGTACTCAACGAAATGTTAACTTTTGAGTTTATTGTTGCAATACACGTTTGGTACGAGATTTTACTGCGCGCGAACAATTTAAGTAAATTATGGCAATCAGTTCAAGTTCACTTGAAGATCGCTGTTGATACTTTACGTTTGCTATGTAACTGGATTCAAGAATATCGTGATACAGGATTTGAAAAAAGCGTTGCAGAAGCCAAATTGTTTGTGGAAAAAAGTAGTTATGAGATTTCGTCTCAATTTAAAGAAAAAAGATTGGCCAAAAAGAAAAGAATGTCCTCGTATGAAAATATTGATGAACCAATACAATCTGCTGAAATGCAGTACAAAAGTTGACTTTTTAAATTAGATGTTAGATGCTATCATAGTCGACACCGAATGCCGATTCAAATCGGTCCATAAGTATTTTGAACAATTTGGCTTTATTTTTGACATAAATTATTTAAAATCTATACCAAAAGAAGAACTTCTTAAACATTGTTATGATTTAGCTGCAATACTTCGGGATGGCGAAAACAGCGACATTCAGCCTTTCAAACTATGTGAAGAACTTCTGCTTTTACAATCGAATTCACTAATAGACTCTATCAAAGATGTCAAACAACTTATACAGTACATTTTAGATAATAATTTGCAAGAAGTATACCCAAATGTTTACATAACAATCAGAATTATGCTTACAGTTCCGGTCACTACAGCTTCTGCTGAGAGAAGCTTCTCAAAGTTAAAATTAATTAAGACCTACTTACGAAGTACCATGGGCCAAGAGAGACTATCTGCGTTGTCAATTTTATCGATTAAAGCAAAAATAGCGGCTGGTCTAAATTATGATACAATATTGAAAAAATTCAGTGAAACTAAAAGCAGAAAAGTTCGTATATTGTAATTTGTGTTTGAGTGTGTAATTCGTCTATTTGTGTTCGGTCGTCTTGAAACTATTTAATGTTAAATTTGCGCTTAGAACAAGAGTCAGGTGCTTCATCACTTCGAGCTTTACGCCACTTCAGAAGTGTTAGCTTCACTATCCATATAACAATTATACATGCTTCGATAATAATATGATCCACTAGACTAGAGCTCTGAACGTTACGAGTTATAATGTTTCGTGTCAATTAATCTCAACGGATAAATATGTCGCAGTGAAATTTGCATGTTAAATACCATGAGTGTAATTGGAATTTCATCAGAGACCATTTTTGTGCAACTAACCGCCTATGGATAATAAATATTTCCTCACCTCGTTATTTCCAAGTAAGTCCTTAATCATAATTTATAATTCTTAAAAGAAATTGTTTGATTGTACTTCTTTGACAAATAACATGTGAACCCAAGTGTTATATATTATAGGCACTCAAATTGTCTATTCACCTTCATTCATGTATCTTATCTTCTACTACGTACAGTTAATTTGCTCTTTGAGTTCTAATTAACCGCCACAGTTTGATTAGCTTAGCAACAAAATACTTATATATACCTATAGTGCGTTTAACGAACAGATTCAGTAATTAAAATAATAGGATGGGCTTAGTTGCGCAGTACAAACTGAGCATAAGCTTGATTTACAGCAATCAAATTTAACACCTTACTGTAACTACAAATGCGTGCATCGGTTGAATAGTAATTTTCAAATATTGTGAAAGTATTTTCAACGTTCTGATTGGTTGCTCAAAACCATGTGGCAATTAGGAGTTCAATTAAACTCACAAAACTATACGATTAAATTTTCAATACATTAAAAATATTATCAGAGAGAATGTTTTATTATTCCCCACGTTTTCAGTAAGAAAGGCAATATTAATTAGAACTTTAATTTTTTCATATTGTTTGAGTACCGAGAACGGATATGTTAGTTACGGAATTTTCCGTACTGTGTTGAATGTAATTTGAGGTTGAGGTCATGTTCTTCGTTATGATATGCAAATAGAAAAGAAAATATTTCTGACTACAGATTTTTATGCCTGTCTAATGGCATTCACAAATTTGTTCTGCAACACTTGTTTAGAAACGTTTGTTATTGGTTTATGAAATCTTCACAGTAATTTATTGTAAGAATTATAAATAAAAGGTTTTGTATACAAAATGCATTTCAGAATCAAACTCATTGATGATGATAAATAGGAATCGAGTGATGGCATTATTACAACAGCAACAATCACATTAATAATTAATGTTGATTAATGGCCAATGAATGAATCGTTAGGAATTTATAGTATATGATGTGAATAATTGACAATATGTTAATGAGAAACAGATTTCCATGCTATACTATTTTTTTTGGTACACATGCTATCCGTGTCAGTTATGTATTACGAAAATGGTGAGATAGTTAAAGAGAGTACGAGTGAACAGTGTATCAAAAAGCAACTTTATAAAACAATGGATGGGCCTGCTGTGCATATATTAATTTAGCTTGAGTATTATTACAACAACTAACACAATTTTGAATAACCAGAAAAACCATGCGATGGATGATAACGACTAATTTATTGTTATATTACTATAATGATTAAAGTTAATATCTATTACAAAAATGTGTGCTGTAGTCGTGATAATCATAATTTATAGAATAGTATGTACAGCAAATAAATGTTAAATTGTTCAATAAATGAATAAGTACACAGAGCATTAATTTTCGGTTTCTGATTCTTCAGACGAAGACGAATCATCGCCTCCTAATTGTATAATCAAGGGCTCCACTTGAACTTCCATCACAATGTTCAGTTGCCACATTTTAATCTCTAAATCTTGAACATGGCAAATAGAATTTTTCCAGTTGTCTAATGTTACGTTTGCAACAGCTTCTTGAAACAAGGGACGAAGATCTGCCATTTTAAATGTTTTATTTTTTCTTGCAACTTCACCTTTTATCTGTGCCCATATTAATTCTATCGGATTTAATTCACAATGATATGACGGCAGGCGTAATACTGTACGGTTAGAGTGTCTTGCCATTTCATCAACAACAAATGTTGGAATAACAGCTGCTCTCCTAACAAAAACAAGAAGTTCATCTTTGACCATATCTTCTTCGTAGTCGATAGATTTTTCAGTTAACCATTTTGAATACATGCTTTTTGTTCCAGTATTTGGTATCTTTTCTAGTTTTCTACTATGATAAGGTGCATTGTCTAACACTATAACAGCATTTTCATCGACACTTTTAAGAATTTCTTCAAACCATTGTTCAAAAACAAGAGTTGTCATTTCTTCATGGTAATCACCTGTTTTCTTCGACTCAAACACTTTCAAACCACCGCTGACAAAACCTTCCTCCGAGCCAATATGGAGAATTACCAGACGTTTTCCTTTTCCTGATGGATCTTTTAACCCAGTCGTTAATCCATTAATAAAGGCTTGTCTTGGATGCAGAATGGTAGTATCTTTCCAAACCTTGCTTACGGTATGGCCTGCAATAAGCCAGGTCTCGTCCAACCAATATATTTTTCTTCTCTCATCCCTGTATTTCCTTATTTGTCGTAAATAACGTCGTCTCCGCGCAACTATTTCACTTTTCTTTTTAAGGACACTATTTCTGGACCTCTTTGAGTATCTATAATTCAACACATATTTTAACCACATCTATTCTGTTAAACTATATAACTACATACTTAAAACCAATTTCATTCAAGAGGATTCTCAGAGTGCTTCGTTTTAATTGAGGCATCTCGTTATCTACAGACACGGCGGATAAAATTTTGTTTAGTGTAGGTGGATCATTGTTTTCAAAAAAGGAATGAACCATACGTCTAAGATGACTCTTAGTTTCATCGTCAATGTTGTCCAAAATTGCTCGTTGTCGATGGTACAGTTTTGGGGAACGTAATACATGAGTTTGCTTGTATTCACGTAGAATGTTGTACACACTTTTATCAGTAATTCCAACAATGATAAGATTTAATAAATAAATTGTGTTCATTCAAAGTTATTAACATCACCAGCTGCTTTTGCAGTAAATGCAATATTTTCCGTTTTATTGTTGTTGGAATTTTATTCAACACAAACTTTAAAAATATTTAAGATCTGCTGTTTATCCTCAACGGAAAAATGCCTGGACGGGCGCTTTTTAGGGGGCGAAAAACCCTGTTGATCCATGTTACACGTAATTAATTGTAAATAACCTACACAAATGTAATAAGTATTGAAAAATACTGTTTTTGAGAAAAAAAGTACAAGAGCAAAAACTACGAAAGACGAGTGAACAAAAAATAAAGCAAAGACAAACACGAAAAACTAATTGACATTTGTAGGTTAATGTTACAAATTGAAATGTGTGGTTGTGTGAATCCGGCCAACCAATACAAAATCTTTATTTAAACTTGGCGCTGATTTATGGGCGGAGCATTTACTGAATCTGTTCGTTAAACGCACTATAGTATGCATTAGTATAATTCAGGTCATTAAACGTTTTGTTTTGGACTCTGAGAAATGTTAGGGGCCTCGAAAAACTGATGTCGCCGACACCCACGTTTGGTCTAGCGCCGCCACTGATCCGTATTAAAAATAAATACTTCTGAAGACTTCCGAACTAACACTGAACTTCAGCGGGATGAGACTAACAGGGGAGTTTTTATAAATACGGAATGTCAGGCACCACTAGACTCAAAGATTTAACATAAGCAAGACAGCGTCACTAAAGAGAGTGTAGGAACTTTAGAAACGATTATACGCATGTAAAGCACACATTCTAATGTTAAGTTATGCAATTATATCTCAGAAAGGAAAAGTAGTTATACATTAAATATCAAACAGATCATAGATTGCATTTGAATAAGAAATATGCATTTATATTAAATTTAATCGTAAGGTTATTTTCTTAATGAACTGCTACGTTAGTATTTTTATAAAAGGTCTAAATAAGGATATATATGTATATCTATTAAATTAAAGATTATTCTTTTGTTGCTACAGGTATTTACAATTCTAATTTAAATTTTCTCAAGTTATGTTAACCGAAGATGGGATTTATATGAAGTTATAAAGTTATATTAAAAATTACAATTAATGTATTCAATAAAAAAAATTTTTATCATATCAGATTCAGATCTGAGTACGATGTACATATAATCATTAGTGGATCTTAAAGGATGTTACTTATTCCTTATAGCACACAATTTTCAAATAGACACACGAGATCTTAAAATAAACATCAAATAAATTATTCTACTTTTACTTTTTAATCAGGTGGGAAACTGATCGTCGCTTATATTTCTTGTAGAAAATAAACATTGACTTAATTCTGAGTAATATTGCGTACATGAATGTTTTTGTAATTAACCAAGTTCTAACTATTGTGGAGGTTTAATAACATTAATTTTCAGAACAGAATACTTCCTATAAATAATTAAAAAGTTTGACTTACCGAGGATTAAGACATTGATTCATAATAACAACAAAAAGATATGTTACCAACCTATACGGTTTATCATGGTTAACAGCGTTTTCTTGTGATCGAAATATTTCAACAACATGGCATCTACGTGAACATTTGTTGTGTTGGCAACAATCGAAATGGAATTTACGTTAAACCATCAATATCAGTGGCGTATTCTGGTGCCATATACCGGGTGTGCTGTATGCTGGTCGCTTTTGCCAGCATAAGCGATAACCTACATGCAGATGCAGATGTAAGTACTATTCTGTTTTATGCTTGCCACATGCACGTTTTGCACTAGTATATTTTTTAAATTAAAATTAATTAATTTTTTTCCACATATCAATAAACAAAGTTTTATTGAAATTGTCTGTAACATTTTTTATTTATTTATAAATTAACTCTAATCTTTTTGCTTTAGTCAAAAATTTTCAATCACTAAATCATAGAAAGAGTTTTAATTTTAAACTGTGTAGCAGTTCTTTCTCAATTGATATTAAACTTAAGCCACTCAAACGGTCCTGACCTTGAGAACTCCTGCAGTAAGAATGAATTCGCTTTAGAGCTGAAAATGAACGTTCTGCGGAGCTTGTGGTACTGGGAATTGTCAAAATAAACTCTGCCAACTTATATACTTCCTTAAGTCCGGATAATAAATCGTTGTTTTCCATAAACCGAACAAGTTCAAAAATGGGCTTACCTTGAAATTCTAGGCTCGTATAAATGACAATTAGTTCACTTTTAAGAAGAACGTAATCGAATGTGGTTCCGTAAGTTAATCTTAAGGTATTTACAAGTTCATTAGGAAAATTGTTTTGTAGTGCTAAAATTTTTGATGGGCGAGGAGATGAAAAAATTCCAGTTTGGAAAACGAACCATACCTTGTGTTTATCTGCTTTACTATGTTGTCAATAATTTCAAAGTACAGTCGGCGATAAGTCAAGTTATAACAATTATTTTGACCCTTTTAGTTCTTGGTTTTGAATCGTTGCCTTCTTTTCGAGATGTTGACGATTTCCAAAGTGCTTCAAAATTCACATCATCTCTGTCTTTTTCTAGTTGAGAAACAATATTGCTTATTTTTGCACTACAATAAAGAATGTCTACTGTGGTTGTTTGCAAAATGTTATATAATACATCTGTGTAGGAAAACAATTTTCTAAAGATTATTAAGACAAAAGTTGTTTCAAAATCGGTCAAAAATTATCAAAATCCTCTTGCTTTTACAATAGCATCCGCGTCCCATTCGCTTAAGTTATTAATTAGCCACTCGAAAAACTCAACCAGTTGCTTATGATATTCGTTGACCGTATGGACTACCCGGGATGTAAAGTTCCATCTTGTGGGGGCCACTGAGGGTAATTTTTTTTAACGAAATCTTGAAGTTTAACTGTTCTTTTGGAAGAGTGTGAAAAAAATACCGACAGATCACTAAGGGTTTGAAAGAAAATTCTGCACTCTTTGATGTTAGACAAGCCTTGTTGTAGGACTAAGCTTAACACATGCGCATAGCAATGTGTAAATAGAGCTTTTGGGTATGCTTCCCTAACTTGGGCCTGAAGTCCGTTTAAGTGGCCACTCATTACAGAAGCCCCGTCATATGTTTGTCCGACTAAATTGGCACTTAAATTATTTTCTTTTATAATGTCAGATGCATGAGTAAATAATCCATTTGCAGTTCTGTCCAAGCTGACGTCTTTAAACCCTACAAACCGCTCACAAGGAATACCATCTCTTACGTACCTTATTACAGTTGACAGTTGAGATTTGCACATTACGTCTGATGTTTTGTCAAGCATAATAGATACAAAAGTAGTTGTATCAATTTCTCTTTTTATTTCAACTAATATAACATCACTTAGTGCAATTACAATGTCATTCTGGACAGTTGGAGAAGTACCTCGAAACACATTTTTTAAATGCGAATCAAGAAGGGGATCATATTCTCTAAGGGCGTCCAAAAATTCTAAATAATTTCCTTTGTTGAAAGACGTACTTGATTCATCGTGGCCTCTCAAAGGAAGTTCTTGTTTCGATAAAAAGCAAATTGCATCTATAAGTCTTTTAAGTATGTCTCTATTTTTTTTACCTGCTCGTTGTGTTGGTTTATGTTTGACTTGTATTGTGAATCAATCAAAACGTCAATTCGCTGTTTGCCAAACAATTTACATTTTACAAAGAAATCAACATGCGCTTAAGACCGTTCGTGCTTTTGTTGTGCAGAGAACAGGTGACTTAAATCAAAAAACCCATTTTGGTCCACACGCCATTATCATTCGAAAATAGTAAACAGGACCAACAGAACAGTTTGTTTAATTTCGGACAGCCTGTTATCCAAGGAATCGATGTGTATTGTGATACAGAAAAATGCCGCGTGTATTCTTCCTTTTTAGTTTTATGTTTGGTTATTAATTCAGGTAAAGCAGGGCAAGGTCTTCCATTCTTAACAATTTTCAATTTTTCTTGAAAATCTCTTGTCGTAAACTTGTTTATTAAAAGTGCATCTATATTACACATTTATGGTTTTCCATATTAGAAGAAACACACTATTATATTTAAACGGACTTTCAGTTCCTTAACGCAAGAAGGTGCGGTTATCTTGCAGCACAAGCGAAAGCGTAGGCCGAATTAATTTTACGTACACACTTTATACTGTATATACCACTACCATAAATTGTGTTAATTCTTCACTATAAAATAACAAATAACAATAAATTAAATACACTACGCAAAATAAAATACGATTAGCCAACTAAGAGATACCATTAAAACGAAATTAAAAACAAGGTTCGAAGGTTCATTATTATTATATTCCCACTAAATTAAATTACTATTAGAAACTAATTAAAACTAGAACGCATCTTAATAAAAAAGTACATATGTCCAATAACAAAAACGTCAAAAACACGAAGAATTGCACGGCGTAATGGTAACAATTTGTTAGAACTGAAAAACCCAAAAGTAAGATCTAGCAGAATGATGTGCGATACTAAAACAGCACACGAGGGTGGGATACCAACCAATGTAGGTATGTATGTAGCTTTTAACCCTCCAAGTGAGAGCGACGTCAAACCGAAGACAGTTCAATTGCATTTCTCCTAATGCAGTAAGAATAAGACGTTGTGCGGTCGTGGTACCGCACACTAACCTGTTGACGAATTATATTATGAGTAATAGAGTAATACAAACACGGCGTTGGGTATTATAGCTATACCACAATTCACTGAACCACTTTTTTTATAAAAACAACTTGAGACACAATTTTGATAAAACTTATATTTAAACAATTGAAAATACACATTACTTAAAATGTTAAACGTTAAACCAAATTTACTAATCTCATAATTTTTTAAGGTGTGCGGCGCACACCTAGCACACATGAAATATCCGCCACTAATCAATATCCGAGTTCTTAATCAAAAACGGTGGAATTCATTATATCGAAGTATCTCTGTTTTACAGTAGTCGCTTCGATACAAATTTTAAGTTTGCTTAGTGTTAAAGGCCTCCATAAATTAAATAACAGCGAAGATTAACGTAAATTAAATAACAGCGAAGATAGTATCATGAAAATTGTGCATATCGTCTAATTTATAACATCGTTGACTCCGAAAGAACTATTTTTCAAAAGGCTATGCGGAGGTCGCACTTCTACGTGTTAATTAGGACAGACATGTTTCTTACATGCTAGTTGCAATACGAGCGGCTGTTTACAGAAAAAGCCACCTATACTTCAACGAGCGTTCAAAAGCGCACGTGCGGCTTGATTATACAAGAAATAACTAGTTATATATACGTAGATTTTAGCTAAACATCGTTTTCCATTTCAAGAAATAATTTGAAGGTGACTTTTTAATGCTTCTTCAAATCTAAAGAAATAGCTAATGAATGTTAATTTAAACATTTGAATATTCATACAAAATTTGTTTTCAACAATTAAAACCCAAACTTTCCATATACATAATGATTTACTACTAATCATCAAATTCAATGTTTTTTAAACTGCTTAATTTCATTAAAAAAATTTAAATGCTTCATGTGCAGCTTTTTTAAGTAGTGGCTAATACATGAAAACAAACGAAACCTCAAAAAACTCCACCCAACCTAGAAAGCACGAAGTGAGTTTTATCGGATTCGGAAAAATGCATAACGTTTATGTAAAAGTCTATTTACTACAATAGCATTTACTTTTAAAGCAATATTTGAAAGTAAATGCTCAAAAATAAATACAATTTACAAAATCATAAACTTCTTTTCAATTTTCATATACATCATTGTTTTTTTTACTCGGCTACTACAACAAATTACAAACGTTAAAATTAAAATCAAGAACAAGTGGAGCATAGCCAACATCCCTTTAAAATATATTTTTAAGTTTTTTTTAATTTATTCTCAAAATAAAACATATAACGTAATTGAAAAAGATATGTGACAGTTTAGTAAATCTTACTTTGGTAGAATATACCCTCATACAAAAAATTACTTACTTGTCATTGTCAAATATAAATTATAGTTAGCAAGAAAGCTATCACAACCCTAAAATCGTATTATCTATGGGCTGCTTGTCTAGCAAGTATAGCCTTTGTTTATATAGCATGTAATAAACTATGAATGCTTAGTGCTTTAATAACACGTTGTATCAATTACATACAAGCCAATGCAGACGCTGTACCAAACGAACCCCTTGTTACTACGACGTTACAATGACCTTTTCCAAAAGGGCTATAAAGGAATGTTTTGGTAAAGTTGAATAGCTTGAGTTGCCTGTTTTTCGCTTTCACATATTTTAGGTTGATCCCGCCATTACTATACTAAGCTTCAAATATCTCTAGGTTTCACCTTGATCATTTGCATACTGCAATATTTATTTATAAATTCTTCTCGATCGAATTAGCCCCGAAGTCTGTAGGATCATCCACTATCTCGAATTGTATTTCTCCGTGGGTGAATCAGCTTCAAAGCAACAAAAAATTCATATTATCGTAGTTGAAAAATCTAAAAACCTGAAAATTAATGTGTCAAGCTGCAATGGAGTTGATCTTCAAATCCCAAAACATTACTTCATTATTTCAATAACAGCAAGCGGCCGTATCTTGTCATTGAACTACAAATAATTGAAGTTGAAACTTGTATGTTTAAATTTGAATGCGCTAGGGATAAAAATATCCCTATGCAAATGAAATCATTAACAATTGATAATTTATCTTCGTGGTCACTTGATTAGGATTTCTTAACCGCGAGGCACTAATGCCAACCACAAATTCAATTTCTGTACCTTGAAATGCAAGGGGTGAATTGACAGTCATAGATGCGAATGAATTATAAAACGTACACACAAGTATGAAGCAAGTAGGTAAGCTAGAGAACTTAAAAGTTGAAATGGATAGGTTAGCACTAAACATAGTAAGGGTCAGCGAAGTTCGGTGGCCAGATGCGGGAGATTTTTGGAGTGGAGACTTTAGGGTAATTCGTACAGGAACCGAGGAAGGTAATTCTGGTGTGGCGATACCATCAATGAAACCCTATTTTTAGTTTTTGTTTCAGTTGTTAGATTTTTATTTAGGATGTGTTAATTTTGAAGTTAGAATAATTAGGAGCACGTTTATATTTTTGCGTTTAAATCCAATGTAGTACCTTCGGGTGGAGCATTGGGGACGTGACCGCAAGCACAGCGGCCCCTTAATTAAATTATAATGTGGGGATAGTTATGGAAAAAAAGATAGGGCACTGTGTAGAAAACTACTTACAAAAGAACGAAAGAGTACCCATGGTTAAATTAGAATCTAAACCGATAAATACAGTATAATACAAGTATACATGCCCACCTCTACATACAGTGAGGAAGTGATCGAACCAATCTCCAAAGTTATCGAAGACATACTAAAATACGTAAAAGGACATGAAAGTTTAATAATTACAGAGGATTTTAATGCAGTGGTAGGTTAGGGTAGGGAAGGAGGGGTAGTAGGTTTATTCGGTTTAGGCACGAGAAACGACAGGGGAAATAAATTTAGCAACGAAAACGATTTAATCATCACAAACACATTATTCTAACATCATGCCAGAAGACGATACACGTGGAAGATTCCAAGAGGTATACGAAGATATCAAATAGATTACATTCTTGTTAGACAACGGTTTAGAAATCAAGTAAAAGATTGTAGAAGCTACACAGAAGCAGAATAGACACTGACCAAAACATCGTAATTATGAAGGCCGCTCTTAAATTTTAAAATTTGAAAAAAAACGAAAAACGGCACTTCGATTAATAAGGATATTCACAAAAGGTTTGAAAAAAAAATTCAAACGAATTGCTGAAAGATATCGGGAAAATTTCTGATACCAAGGAAGTAGAAACAGAATGGAATAATATTAAATCCAGTTTAAACACGGCGGCCAGAGATATTCTGGGGTATCAACAAAAAGAAAATAAGAAACCGTGGATAAAAACGAATATCTGAACGAAACTAGAAAACAGAGATACAAAACTATAAAATGGGAAATTATTCGCAAGTGCAGGGAAGCTAAAAACAATGGATAGATGAAAAGTGCAAAGATATACAAACTAGGATGGAAATAGGAAAGATAAACGAAGCATACAAACCAATTAGAATGAATTTTAGGGATATAAAACCGTATAGCAAAAATATAAGAGACGCGAGAGGAAACGTCATTATAGAAAATGTAGAGAAAGTGGGTAGATGACAAAAATATATAGGGAATTTATATGCAGGAGAGGAACTAACAGCATTAGAACAGGAATCAAACATTGAAAATGATGACTTGGGATATCCTATACTTAAAGGGTCTGAAAAATGGTAAGGCGCCGGGTACAGATAAGGTGCAAGCAGAAAATCTAAAAGCTGCTGAACAAGCAGTAACAGAACGTCTCTTCCAACTTGTACGCTATATGTATGAGACAGGCAAAATACCCAAAAATTTCAAACGTAACATCATAGTAACTATACCAAAAAAGAAAGGCGCGGATAGATGTGAAAATTGTTGAACAATAAGTTTGACAGAACACATGTCAAAGATACTAACTAGAATTGTACAAAAACTAATGGAAAAACGAGCTGAAGAAATACCAGAAGAAGATCAATTTGGGTATAAGCGAAACAGTGGAACACAGGAAGCTATTTTAGCTCTGAGGGTGATAAAGGAGAAAACAATAGAAAAAGGGGAAAATGTGTATATAGTTTGTAGATCTGGAAAAAGCATTCGATAATGTAAAATGGAAAAGAATGTTCGAAATACTCAAAAAGACTGGAATGAGTATTAGAGATAGATGGATAATACATAGCTTATACAACGAGCAATCAGCGCTAAGGAATTAGAGCAGGAACGTATAGAAGTAAATATTAGGAAAGATGAGAGATAGGGATGTGCCCTGTCTCCATTAATTTTTAACTTGTACATCAAAAAGGCAATGAATACTGTCAAATCCAGGAAGACATTTGGTATTATTATGCAGGGACAAAAGATGAATATGCTTAGATTTGCAGATGATACAGCGGTATTGCATCTAGCAAGAAAGACTTAGAAATTGCTTTTAATGAAATGAAAACAGTTCTAATAGAGAGATACGGTATGCAAATTAACAAAAATAAAACTAAAGTACTAGTATGCAAAGGAGGGGAAATAAATCAAAAATTAGAATACAAATAGGTAACGAGAACTTACAAGAGGTTAAGGATTTCTGCTACCTAAAAAGCCAAATAACGCGAGATGTGAAAAGCGCGAAAGGTATAAACAAAGATTAGCACAAGGTCGTGCTACATTTAACAAGAAAAAGCAACTACTGTGTTCAAAGATAACAAACTTAGAAACAAGGAAAGGATTGCTTAAAACATATGTATGGAGCACAGTACTGTACGGCTGTGAAACTTGGACAGTAGGAGAAACGGACAGGAATAGGATAGAAAAACAACAAGGTGATAGAAATGGTAGGGGAAGAAATAAATATATGAAAAACAGTAAAATATAGGAGAAATAGGATGATAGGCCATGTACTAAGGCCTGAGAGAATAGTGCGGAATATATTAGAAGCAAAGATAGAAAAAAGAGGTGGTGGTAGACCTAGGTTGGACTATTGTACACAGATAGTGAAAGATGTAGGCTGCGGGAATTTCAGGGAAATGTGGAGACAAGCTCAGAATAGAAATCAATGGAGGTACGCGTCCAACCAGTTTCAAGGAGAAAAACCTAATGACAAAAAAAATTGTACTTAAGTCTGATAATTATTATAAGCAACTATACGTATTGGTTTTGCAATATTCTCAACAAATGGTAATTGTGCGAAAGCATTTACTAAAAAACTATTAATTCGGCAAATGTCTAAGTGTTGGGGATCTTGGTAACCACAGGCTCCACATACTACTGAATCTCGGTATAATAGGACATATAATTAGAAAACAACAGAAGGGGAACCGAGCTGTACTTAGCCTGTGGAATTTTCAGAGAACTGTGTAGGCTAGCTCAAAATAGAAATAAGTGGAGGTGCGTGTCCAAGCAGTTTCAACACGATAAACCTTTTTCGAAAGGATACATTAGAAAACTGTTAATTCAGCAAATGTTCGAGTGTTGGGGAATTTAGTAGTCGCAGGCTGCCTAACCTTCTTCACATACCACTGAATATCGGGGATATAGGGTATATATTTGAAAAACGGTAGAAAGAGAACCGAACAGCATCTAACAAGAAAGACAACGGATATGTTCGAAGACAACAAACATAGAAACAAGGCGAAAATTGTTGAAAGCATATGTGGAAAACGAAAAAAAATAGGAAAAATAAAAGGGCTGGATATGTTCTAAAGTATTTGTGGGAATAGTGCGGGATATATTACAAACAGATAGGAAAAAAAAGGTAGAGGTAGACCTGGATCAGACTAATGCACGCAGATAGTGAAAGATGCAGACTGTGGAAATTTCAGGGAAATGAGTAGGTTAGCTCAGAATAGGAAACAATAAAGGTACGCGTCTAAGCAGTTCCAGGACTGAACACTTAATGTTGATGAACATAACATACTACGCATATAGGTAACAAACTCCCCTACGAGCATAGGCTATGCTGCCAACAAAAATGGTATGCCATGCGCTTAAACGAAAGAACCGCAATAGCACACACAAAACTTACGAACCTTTGGCTCAAGCAATAGCAAATTTACAGAATCTCCTAAGACAAATACATTCTTTAAAGAAGTAGTTTATCATTACGCATTCTAATTGTACGCACAACTATGCGCTCAAAAGCTCAACTCTACAACAACAAAAAAAAATCACAAGCCTTTTCGACATATTATTTTTAATCTTCTGATACTTCACTATGAAAATCTGAAGCATGGAAGAGTTTCATATCATTAACATGTCATGCATCGGCTCTAGTTCCATTTAAATTTTTTAATTCATAGATCAAGTTTAAAATTTTTTACGCACTTAACTTAAATTAAATTTTGGCGCTAACGTTGCGGTAAATTTTTCAACTGCCTGAGAGAGCACTTTATTAGCTCTCCACACTTTATCACCAATTATGAACACGACGTTTCTTCCTGTTAGATTGTACTGGCAGCATGAACCTTCATAGTTCATATGCTGAATGTAAATTTTCATAAGCATCCTTAAAAATTTTAAAGAGACCCTGAGTCAGAAACATTTAATGGTCTACTACCTGGAATGATCTCAACATCTTCCAACGGTTTAAAATCGGAACCATAATATTTTCCACTTAGAGGAATATGACCGCCAAAGGCTAACCAAATTTGTACAAAAAACCTGTAACTTGATGTTTTGCTGAATTGATAGCAAATTGAATCTTATGTGACTCTATATCTTACGAACAAATTGCAGTACCGGCAGTTTTATTGATCCTTTCTACAAAATTGCATTGTGATGAATAACAGCAGTATACTAGATCTTCTGTATCTCACATCTAATATATTTAAAAATATTTCCAGACAACTGACGTCTATTATCACATATAATAAACTGAGGTACTCCATAAACGAGCAAAATTTTTTTGTCTAAAAAACGATCTATAACTGGTGTTTTTGCACTACGCAATATCTGTAATATGGTATATTTAGAAAACCAGTCGCCAACAACAAAATGCCACTTATGACGCAACTCGGAACAGGGAAAAGACCCATCAGACCTAAAGCTACAGTTTAAAACCGAAACTTAACATCCTTTTCTTTTCCCATTAGACAAAGAAGAGCTGCACTCGAAGCATTTTGCGCTCCATACGGTAAACATTTTCGAAAAAACTTAAAACATCACAATTCATTTTCGACTAATAAAAACCTTCTCTAACTCGAGTCATAGTTATTGAAAAATCAAAACGTCCAGCTATAGAAGAATCATGACGTAAACGGACTATTTCCTTTCTCTGTGACTTTGGAACAAGTAGTTTCCACTCAACAATATTCGAGGACAAAGATAAAGTGGATGGAAGAAACTTAAAACATAATCATCTTCTACCTTCGACGGTGGATAGTCTTCTGGCGAGCATAAAACCTTTTTCGCAAAGACAAGTACCACGGATTCAAATCATTCAACTTTATATGAATTAAATGAACAACATAGTTTTCTATTTGAGGTGCATAACTGAGACAGTCAGGTACCACAATAAATTTTCTTTTGCGAGACACAAGACCAAAAGAGTGATGATTAAGCCAAACAGCCCACCTAGCAAGTTTATCAAGGGGGGTTTTGTATATTATTCAACCGTGGAAGGGAGAAATGGTCAGTAACCACCGTAAAATGTGTAACTTCGACCCAGGTCAAAATCTTTCAATGGCAAAAATGACTGCCAGACGTTCTGTTTCCGTGACGAAATAATTAATTTCTATGGGGCTAAGAGATTTATTTGCGTAAGAAATTACACGTTCTACATCATCGACCATTTATATCAAAACAACACCTAAACCTGTATTACTGGCAACAGTTTCAATGATAAATGAAAGTGAATAACCTGCTGGACCAACAAGGGAGTAGAAACCAAAGCCTGCTTTATTTCAGAGAATGAAAACTCTGTATCAGAATTCTAATCAATAGCTTGACCTTTTTTTTATTAAATCATTTATAGGTGAGACCAAAGATGAGAAATTCTTAATGAAACCCCTATACCAGCTACACATTCCTATGATTCTATTAACTCCTGTAGTAGTTTAAGGGCGAGTAAAATTGATTATAGCTAAGACTTTTTCCGGGTCGGTCTGAATAGAATTTATCATAATATAACCTAAGAATTTTAATGATTTTTTGAAGAAACTGACATTTTTCCAAAATTATGGTCAAGTTGTCATCTTTAGGACGCTCTTTAACGTCATGAAGAAGCTTCAAATGTGTCTCAAAAATAAGAGAGCACAGGATCAGATCGTCCAGATAACAGAATACGAAAGGTTCAAATTTAGGACGCTACTGAGCTTGCGTCGAATTCTTTAAACCAAGTGGCACATCTTCAAACCTATACTGTCCTCCCCTTGTTATACTAAAAGCTGTTTTATCTTTCAAATCCTCACAGATCTGCCAGAAGCTTATGCGCAAGTTCAAGCTAGAGATGTAGTTTGCGTCTTGTGGTAAATTTATTATTCTGTCTACGTTTGCCAAAGGATAGCTGTCGTATCTAATCAAATCGTTCAACATACGATCATCAAAACAGAATTCATATCCGCTACTATTTTTTTTTCTTTACGAGCAATATGGGCGATGTCAACGGGCTCTGACAGGTTGTCACTATTCTAAGATGCAAAATGTCGTCTAACTCCTTATTTAATATCTTACTCATGTAAGGAGATATGACATAAGTTTTTTTCGAACAAGCATAGCATCAGCGACATCGATTTCTATTACCATTTTATCTGTTCTTGCTAATCTATCTTGACTGCTAATATTTTTTTAAACGAATTTTTGGTAGCCTGAGACTGAAGTTGTTGTGAATCTAACAAATCATCCAAAATAAGTAATTCATTTTTAGATTTTATAAGTACTGAAAATGGCTCTATATAACGGATATTTCTCCATATTTCTTCTTGAACATACTAAGAATTATCTTTAAAATTTGCTACCAAGCCAAAAAGTTTAGCAGAATCGCTACCAAAAATAAAATATTGTGGAAATGAAGGCACAACCAATTCGGATCGGTATATCGACCTAACCTACTACTAAATTCTATAAACCATTAGCTGTAATGACGTCATGTTTGTCAGACTTAAAAACTCTTAATTTTAATTCTTCAATTAAAAGAATCGCCAACGATCCAGCAACAAAAGTGGTACAACCAGAATCTAAAATATCCGTAATATCCATATCGAACAAATTTATTGTAATATAATGATTGTCAAAAGGTTTTCTTTCAATTAATGCGTTGGTCCCAGGTTTAACAGAAAACCTACAAAAATTTATAACTATACGTAGCCAATCAATCCATTCTTTTTCAGAGTTCCAACTTTTTAGTTTTTGTTTCTTAAATTTAGCCTTCCGTGATCAAACAGAATGCTGGCTACTTCATATCTGTTTCTTTGCTAATTTTTTTGAACAATAAGAACAATTGATTCTTTTATAGCCACACCCATAACAAACGAGTTACTAAACTTATGACCCTAATTAGAACAATTCCACCAAGTAAAGGCGTTCACTTTAATAATTTCTGAAGAACTTTTAACAATAGGACTAAAATTACTACATTTAGTAACATTGACTTGCGGAGAAAACAAACTATTCCTAAACGTACTACTACAAGTAGAATAATTTTTTGTACCAGTAGGAAATTCATTCTGAGACTAATATCTAAAATTATTATAATTATTTTGGACGCTATTAGGTGAAGTATAATTTTTTTTTGCTTCGTCAAAGAGACATCTTATAATTTTTTTTCATAATTTATTTAATGTATTCATATTTTCATAATCAGACATGGCAACATGTGTGACATTTTCGGGTAATAGATTTTTTCAAATTAACCTAACTTTAGTAAACTCTGTTGGAGCACTTGGTAGTCTACTACACAATTTTTTTTATATAAGCTACAAATAAAACAACGCTTTCATCTTTCTTTTGGTAACGAGATTTGATACTCTGCCATATATCATTTTCTAAGTGAGTCAGTCAAGAATCTTCCCTTAAGCGACTAAAAAGTGAATCCCATTCTTTCAAAGAACTACCAACACTACGATACAAAAGTAAACTATTACCCAGAAATCCCTCGGACACCCCATGAAACGATTCTTCTTTACTTACTTTCCGAAAGTGACCCAACCCAGTTATTCTCCATAAAAATCAAAATAGTTGTCCAGAGTCTCCTGCAACTCTTAGTGTCCACGAACCAATAGGAATAGGTGGTGCAAGATATGTGACTGACTGAACAGGAACACTATTAGTTGAGGATTACGTGATAAAAGTATCGTTCTGTCCAATTGGATAAGAATCTTTATTGATTTTATCAAACAGGTCTGCTTCTAATGATAGCACGGTAGCCAAAGCCTCATTTTAAAAAGCTGTTGTCTCATCAAGTTCTTCGGTAGGAAGCTGCATGCGTTTAATTGTACTCGCCGGATGAACTAGTCTTGACACAATTCTTTTAAAAATAGAATCAGAAGGGTTTCCTTCAAATTCCAACAAAGCACTTTGAATTGACTTAATGAATGTATTAATTTCATCTCATTCCTCTAGAAAAATTAATTTATACTCCGAAAGGTTGATCAAACAACCAGGTTTTACTACTTTTTTAGATAATATATGACCAGGTATTTTTCTTTTATCAACTATAAGTCTATCACTCTGTATACCTCTAATGTTTAATTCATAATTCAATTCTTCTTTATGTAAATACACGACTTGAAATGTTTCTTCCATTTTGAAATCTATGCCTCAACCAACAACAAAAAAATATCTTTAATATTGAAACCAAACAAAAGATCCACACAAAAGATGACATAACATACTTCAATACATTTGCAAACGATGCAAACGAATAAAAATTGAACTCCAAAAATAATTAAGAAAAAATTTTTTACGCAATTGTACCCGTGAAACAACAGTTAAAATTGTTAAAGTAACTCAAACTTAAGGCAAAAAAAAATTAATCTAGATCAAACCATGCTAAACTGAACCAAAATAAACCAGTTTATTTAATATCAGATCTAAATAAAATAGAAGCCACACTTAGCGGTTGTCTGTGTAAAAATTGAAGTGGAGTGTATCGATGCCACAAACGTTGGACATTAGTGTAAAAATCAAGATTCCCATGCATTGAGCGTCAGTGTTAGACTCGAATGATGCGTTTTCTTCCTTTACTTCAAAAAATAATATGTAAAGGAAGTAAAACTAGCCCCAAAAAAGGCATGAGTCGGCGCAAGAAAGTACTACAATACTCCACAGGACACATGCGATGAAAGTTTTACGTCGAAGTCCTTTTTGGGGGTCCGTGTAATGTGGGTAAGTACCGCTACACTGGGGGTCCACGCTCCCAATGCTCCACCAAAGGTACTACAATGGGTTCTTTATGGGGTCCGCGGTCTAACTGAACTCTAACATCAACGTTTTTTTATGAGACAGGGTTGTGGGAACTAAGATGTTATGACGGATAATTCTTGGATACCTACCACTACACCTTTAATAAGAAGTTCTAATGTACCCTTGCGTTTGAAAAATGGTCCACAAGTATCATCGTATATAGAAATTCAAAACCATAGGGACCATTAAATATCATGTATATTCGTAAAACTAAATTCAAATAAGTCATGCCATACCGGTCACCAGTCATTCTAAATGAAAGTTAATAATTTGGAAAACTACGTATATAATCGACAAAATTAATAAACTTTCAATATGTCACAAAAATAAATAACTACAAGTTTTAGTATACACCAATTTTCCATAAACTTAAGTAGATTAAATTAATTATCAAAGACGTCATTATTCCGGTCATCAAAAATTGTGTACAATTTATATTTAATTTCACTAAAATCAAGCCTGATATGAGCCACATAATTATCAAAATATATCACTACCTCTAATATTTAGCGTAATTTCAATTTTAACGTTTTAGTACTCAATTAAGCTAATTTCAAATTATCAAGTATGTTAACAATTCAGATTTTATAAAGTTCTTATCAGCATGAACACAAATGTTGTATTTATTAAACAAACAACTTGGATGATATTGTCGGAGGCTTTCACAGCCGGAATCATTATAAATATTTATGGTTCCGCGTTGGGACCGTGTCATTTTATAAATTAAGGTCGACGTTTCGCCCACTTTTGTAAGGGCAAGAAAATAAATAAGTAATAAAATAAAAAGTAATAAAAAGATAGTATTAAATGTACAAGTTAAAGTGTAAAGAGAAGAGTTACTCCTGAACTAGCAGACTCACTAGCCCATTCAAAACCAAAAGGTGTCTTGTGGCGAAGTAACAGTACCTTCGTTACAAGACACCTTTTGGCTTTGAATGGGCTAGTGAGTCTGCTAGTTCAGGAGTAACTCTTCTCTTTACACTTTAACTTGTCTACTTAATATTATCTTTTTATTATTTTTTATTTTATTACTTAATTATTTTTTTGTCCTGATGAAGCCCCTTACAAAAGTGGGCAAAACGTCAACCTTAATTTATAAAATGACACGGTCCCAATCCGGAACCATAAATATTTATAAACAACTTGGATCTTTAAATTTACTTTGAAAAATATTGAACAGATGTTAATAATATACACTCAATTTTTATCTAAATCAATCGTTAAAGAAAAGCAAGTTTAAGAACTTACCGGTTCCGAAGCACAAAACAAAAATTTCATATTACCATAGTTTAGAAATCTAACATCTTGAAAATTAATCTGGAGAACTGCAATGAAGTTGATCTTCAGATTACAAAATTTTACTTCGGCGTTTTAACAGCAAGCAACCATATTGTGTGTCTAAACTTGAATGCGCTATGGATCAAAATAAGCTTATGCAAAGGATATATAAATAAAAATTACTAACCATTGATAAATTGCTTTCGCGCTCACTTGATTAAGATTCCCTAACCCCGGGACACTAATGTCAACCGCAAACTTGATCTGTGTTCTTTGGAATACATGGGGTGGCTGGGCAGTCACAGATGCGAATGAATTAGAAATCGTATAAACCAGTTAAAAACGTGGAAATTGGTAACATCGCTAAGCACCGAATTCTTAACGTTATTGCGGATAACAATTACACTAATATCACTACCTTAGGATGCCAATAAATATTATACTGCCGTGTAGAGATATATGAATGCATAATGATACCTCAAATGATTATTAGGAATAACGCGAAATATTTTAATTAATCTTTGAATTGCTGAATCAGGCTTAAAATTGCTCTTGCCACAAAAATATGTTACACTGCCTCTCTTCAAAAAAAAAAATATTGAAGCCAGTTAAAGCAAGAGAACGAAAAGATTTTTATCGAAACTCCAATATCTCTAAAAGTTAACACTATTTTTCAATAAACATATCACACAAATCTTCTAAAATCAATCAAAAACAAAAAATTATCAACCAAGAAATAAAATAAACGAAAGGTGGTATAGGAGTCATCTAGTAACTGCGTGTACAACACGTAGAGAAAGAGGAACAAATCCTGGAAGACAAATGCGATAAAGACAGAAGCGGAAAAATACAACATTTCAATACTTTTCACGGAGAACACAAAAAAAGAAAGTGTTACTATCATTAATTAACCCGAAACCACATACATTTCATTTATTATTCACTAAAACTATACTAAATAAAGTAAATGCACTTTCGACATTGTGAAAGAATGTCACAAAAAATTGCAATGGCATTCAAAAAAAAATTACATACACTAAGGTAATCCTGTTACCTTTCAACATAAATTGGATATACGTATACACAGAGCAGAATTTCATAACCTCGCAGGATACCAACACAATCTGCATGACGACTACTTGTAGCTAAGAGGCATATAAAAACTTAAAACAAGTTGCCTAATTAAGTAAGTTGTAAAACTTCGCACTCTATCACTAAACACTCCGATAGCAGTAGCAACATGACACTAATTACCATACTGCGGTATACAGATATATCCCGACACGGTCCGCTTGAAAATTGTTAGATGATCATTTTTCATAAAAATACGCCGTCGTTCGGATGAGAGGTAAAATGGAGGTCCCGTATGTGTGTGGTGTTATGCACGTTAAAGATCCCTACTTTGCTTGGAACAGCAAGGGTTCGACAAAATTCAAAATTTCTAGGTAAAAACAAAAATTGCCTTCCTGGCCAATGTAGTACCTTCGAGTGGAGCATTGGAAAAAATTACAGATATATAAATCCATAATTATACTTCTGATGACAATTGGAAATAACGGGAAATATTATAATGAATATTTGAAGTGCTAAATCAGAATTAAAGGTTGTCTTGACACAAAAATATGTTAGTGTGAGGAAACCTTTTGTTCACATACTCTTGTTGCAATGATCCCGAATTTATAATATTTAAAGAAATAATAAGAGATAAGAGCTTTATTGTACTAAGAAACAATTGTTCAAATACTAAGTAAAATTTGAGACCTTCTTACCAGTGCGTCCAACTGATGTGTAGGTTTTGATTGTCCTGCAGTTTGACTAGATTTAATATAGTGTTAGAAATATTACGGTTGCTTTACCCATATTTATTAGATTATTTTAAGAACCTTATGTACACAATGCAAACAATATTAGTCACTATTAAGATAGCACTTCCAGTAATTTTTAAAGCAATAGTATACAATTTTCATTAGTTATATATGATTTTGTGTGCACGTAGGACTTCAGTCAGTTCCCGTTCTGTTCCAGTTCTAGTACAATACCATCGTAAGCTACACCATACAGTTCGAGACCGAGAACGGCTCAAGTTAACTTAACTATAATTACAAATGCGCTAATTTAAAAAATGTCTGTGTATGCAAGGTAAAGTACTTTATGAAACCATTTAGCTGTGGTGAGACACTGTATAATTGTAAAAAACCAAAACTAAATAGTGTGCCTCAGACAGTGGTGCAACCAGGATTTCATCGTGGGGTGGGGGGTTACAATACAAAAATAACTAACTGTACACCTTAGGTTGGCTATAGTCAGTTTTTAAAAATAATGACTGACTACACGATCATGGTTAGAGGTCAACTAACAACAACTGCTCTCTACAATCGCAAATGTGAAGTTAAAAAATAAATAAGTGTCCGGACATTAGTTGTTTGTGAAATTATTGGTAATAATAGTGTATTAAAATCATTTTAAATGTAGTTGTAGTGTTCTCTTTAATGTTTCAATTGTTCTTTTAATGTGTTTACTAAGTAGTTATATACAATAATTCCGTTCATGTAAGTGCCGTAATGTAGTCAAACCAATGTTAGATTTTTATACTGTCATGAATACAATGATTTGCATTTTCACATTTGTATACTTTAATTCCAAGAACAGTTTATTTTAGTTAATCTTCTTTGTTCATTACTTTGTAATAAATTACTTTATTAACGCGGAAACCTCAGCATCCTATTCGGTTCATTTTTAGTGACTCTTTTCCATTGTTACTTTGTAACTGCCACATTCATGAGGAAACCTCAATCTCCTGTTTTGTACACAATTACTTTATCAAGTATCCGTTGATCCAAGAAAACCTTGGATAACGTTACGGTTTGGCGTTTCACGCGGTCCACCGCATCACAAGGACTTCCTGAGTTACAGTTCTGGGATTCCATCTTTACCCTCGAATGTCCGCCCAGACGACTATATATTGGAGAGCCAACCTTCAGGCCAGTAGTAGTAGTCCGAAGTGCCTAGTAGTAGAAACCAGTCAGAAGAGACCACTCCGGTTCAAGCTCGAATTCATCAAACTCAATCAGTACGCCCCATCTTATCATTACGCAGCTTCAAGAAATCATGTAAGTCCAATTTTAGAGCTTACTAACTTAATGATATGCCATTAATGTAATTCTGCTTCTAACTTTAATGTATTAGAATAAAGTGACTATGTACCGAATATCTTATAATTAACGCCGATTCAGTAGTGTGTCTAGAACTCGTATGGTTAGCATTATTGCTCGATCCCCAGGTTCTAAGGAACCTGAGTTAAATACCACCTAACGCTCTACCTCAACTACGCCCCAACATTCATGGGCAATGGTATTAAAGTGTATTTAACAATACATCATCTTTTTTAGAATCCTGATGAAGAAACAAAATTATTTCGAAAGCTTGATTAAGAACAAACAGTGGCTTAGTGCTAAGCATTTTCTTTCCTTAGGAATTAAAAGCTGCAATATCAAAGTAATACTATGCTACTATATTAATAATACATGCAAATAAATTTGCTTTTAGCACTAAATATAATATGTATTATTAATAGTTCAAAGCTTTTGCTTAAAAGACTAATGACTCTGAATTAATAGAACTATTAAATTTAGCGCTAACACAAAATTATATAATGTAGGAGTTGGTAAAGTTGAAATTCAATTTAATCGGAATAGAAATAAGGCGCCGCGGTCAGTGATGCTGTTTCAAAATGCGGTTTCACAATTTTAAAGTGATGCTTTTAAAAAAAAACACTTGACGGGGGGGTTCTAGCCCCCTTAGCACCCCCGTAGTTGCAACGGTGGCGTCAGACTTATCTTATCAAATTGTAATCCTCTAGCACCAGCACAATAACCACAGTAGTTACTGCAGAATACTAACTTTGTCAACAAGTTCATTCATTAAAGTGACTTCACACTTCTCTATGCCAAATACACGTGGAATCTGCTAATTTCTCAATGTTCACACCGATACTGAAAGAATCTTATTTATTTCTTAATGTCACAATATTCATTTTTGTGCAAATCCTTCAGACAGCAGTAAACCAATTTCAATATGCTGCAGTTTACAGTAGTGTGTCTAGAACTCGTATGGTTAGCATTATTGCTCGATCCCCAGGTTCTAAGGAACCTGAGTTAAATACCACCTAACGCTCTACCTCAACTACGCCCCAACATTCATGGGCAATGGTATTAAAGTGTATTTAACACATGGTGTCGGACGCACGGGCTTATATATATTTTTTGTTTTGTTAACGCGACTAAGGGATTATTTTTTTTTTGGTCTTCAAGAGATTCCAATATTTGAATGTTAGTTGAATTTTCCTTATTTTCATAACTTATTTTTCTCAATTATGGTAGATCTGACACAAAAACAACAAGAGTATCTCTACATTACCAACCTGGACAAACCGGTTTAGACCATTCCATTCCTGTATTTTTGAATTGGGCACATCAAAATCATTTACCAGTTAGCAATTATTTATCGGAATACGCAAAACTTTTATTAAAAACTATTCGTTGTTGGTATTTATTAAAGACTGAATCAGGTTCTATTAGTAATACATTTACCTACGAATTGTATTTAGTAGTAGAAGACGCAATGCAAACTTTTATAATCTTTGCAAATTTAATGGGCTATTCCTTTGCAGACACGTCATAATTGATGGCCACTAATTCGAGTACTCCTATTCATACTCACGACACTCGTAGTAAAAATAAACGACCTCAAATAAGCACAATCAATTTTAATCGCACTGACAACAAAAACGAAGACGATAACATATTTACACCTACATCTGTTTTACGTAGATCTCCACAACAGTTATCAAAAGACCCACACACAACACAGTTCCAATTTCCTCCCAATACTAACCTTCATATAAACGTAGAGGTAAACGACATAGAATCCGGTACTACAACCACGACCAACTTAGCTCAAGAACACCCCACAGTACCAATCATGGCCGATACTACTATTGAATCAGTTAAAAATCTGAAACTTAATCCTATCGAACCACTATATACCAATCCAACGACCTTTACACCTGGGAAAACAGGATGTTACGAATTTCTTCAGGACTATGACCACTGTGCAAACGCGAACTGTTGGAGTGACGCGAATAAAATTCAATATTTTTCGAGGTTTCTGAAAGAGAGTACGCGGCTATGGTTTGAAAAATTTACAGCGGATCCCAATAACAGTGACAAAACATGGATTGATATAAAAGAAAACTTTTTGAAATTTTACGGAGGGCCAAACATAGTTAAACAATTAAAAATTAAATTGAGAAACCGTAGGCAACTACAAAACGAAACCGCGATAAATTATTATTATGAGTTACAAAATTTAGGGACGCAGACAACCCCTGCTCTAACAACAAACGAACTTAGAGAATATTACGAAGCCGGACTATTACCCAGTCTACGTAATAATTTCATTATGTTGGCCGCGAACAGAGAACTTACTGACGAAAGCTTGAAACGTTTTTTTTCAAAGTGCCTAGCCGTTGCCGGCGCCAGTGAAACGAATATTGTTTTATGAGGCACCTGCACTACGTTTATTGGAAGCCAGTGAAACTTTTTCTTATATATTTTTCTTATATATAGCTGGCCTCACGTTATGAGCAAGTGTAACGAAGTCTTCCGACATAACTAGGGGTCTATTCCTTGGGTAGAGCTATGAGAAATGGGGGGGTAAGTCGAAATCTGATTGTAGGTCAAACTTAATCCAAAACAAATAGGCGCCACCAAGTCCTGACTTATTTATAATAATTGCGTGGTATATTTCTAGGGGCGGACGTGGAAACCCAAAGAAAAAAAAATCGCCTTCGATGACAAAAACCTGTCTTAGCAAAATAAGACGCTGTTCCTGTAAGAAATTGTAATAATTAGATTAATAAAAAGCTGGAACACTATTTGTGCCCCGCAAACATACCTAAAGAAATATTAGAAAGATATTTTTATATAAAATTGGCATCAACATTCTACTCTTAAGGATATTAGTTTCCTGTTGTTAGGTTTGAAAATATTTGATCAAAATAAAAAACTTTAATCTTGAACCAATAATTTACTCAAAAGATTCTCTTTTAAAAAAAAATGCAATGCAACAAAATTTCATAAATAATAAAGTGAGTTTGTGAATTTTAAATTAAGGTTTATCAAAATTGTTGATAATCAAACATTTTACAGCTTAGTGTAAACTTGTTACACTAAAAAGGTCCGACCCGTGCAGATCTGTTCGGGGGGGTTACATTTTAAAACATTGTTACTAAAGTTTTTTCTTTTCTAAATTATTTGTATTAGTTTCAATTTCTACTAAAAAAGCAGATCACAAAAATATTCTTGTTTACTCAACTTGGGCAAACGCTGTTCGAAGCATTTGTTTTCTAGAACACATGTGTCAGCAGTATATTGCAGACAAACAAGTGACGTCAGTAACACCTGTTGCTGTTACTAACGGTACATAATGAACCACGTGTGTGGTTTCTAAAACCATCAAAATAGTGAATTATAATTTAACACTGGAAAATTCCAGCTCAACAAATAATTAAAATTTGTATAACTTTCGTACTTTTACACAATCAAACAAATTAAAGTGTTCCTAATTTATAAACCATCAAAAAAGATTCTTAAAACTAACTACGAACCAAAACTGCTTTTTGAAGCTTTAAGGAGGTGTTTGTAATATCAAGCAGAATTTACTGTATGTTGTGTGGAACCAGCTCATCCTCAACAGCTCCTAGCACATGGAATTGCTCCAGGTGTCGAATTAAATGTAGTCACAATACGTTCGTCAGGTTGTGTAATAAAATGGTCTTCTATAATTTAGTCAAACTTTCCATCATCTAAGCTGCTTTTTACAGGTTGTAATACAAAGTGGTTTTAACATCAGTGATTGGATTTGTTGTTTTCAAAGTTGCATTTATTTTAGTGTTGTTTTTGCGCGCTATTTAAAGATGTGTCTCGACTGCTCAAAATTTATACGCAAATTGGCGGCCTGCGTTTTTTCTTGACTCTACTATCTCGCATGGCCGACTGGTTATCAATCTCGCTCGGACGAACGGAGTGTCCCAGGAGGGGGCTTTCAACCAATACGCGCTTGCAAATTGCTATTGAAGACACAGATATTTGACTATACATAGAATGCTACATAAAGATGCCGCTTTAGCGTAATATCAAAGTTGTTAAATGTATTTTACTTATTATTTTAATAAAAGTGTTTTATAAATCTTGCACTTTTATGAACGGATTTAATAACCAAAAAATAAAATTGTTACAAGCTTAAAAGATATCGCTTATAACCTTTCGGAAATGCAATATAATGCTATGCAAGATACGCTTACACAACAAACTACTCTATTGGCAATTTCGCAAAATAGGCGACAGCATGGATCCAACCCTAGGCAAAATACTACGCACTATAGGCGCAATTTTCGTGATATTCCTAACTTGAGTTCACCACGTCGAGGAAAATTTTTCCGTTCTCAGAGATACTATGGTTCCCCTTCTCGACCGTTGCTACGACAACCTGTATTCTATTATAATCAACACACAACAAATAATCAACCGAAGTGCTTTAATTGCAATCGGTTCGGTCATTATGCAACGTCATGCAGAACAATAATCCCACAAAGCTCAGACGGCGGAAATCTTCGAAATCATCGCAGAAGTTTGACGCCGATAAGAACCGTCACTTTTAGAAAACGTTCGGAAAGTAGAAGCCGAAATCGTTCTGGTAGAAATGAACCACCCACAACCTTTGAAAATTTTCAGGAAGGGCTCGCCTCTCGGCGCGAGCGGCGAGCGGAAACCCCGCAATAAGCAGTCATCTTTATGCCCATAAACACAATTATTTTAACCAACATGATAGATATTTTCAAAATAATTTTTCAATGTGTCAATATAATAAACCTAATACTAAATATTTTAATCCTAACATTTATTATACTAATTATAGAACTAATTTTAATGTTAATTGTCAGAACAAACAATTTGGTAAGGACTCAAATAATTTTAATTACTTATTCAGGAAATCCAACAGAAAAACCTATCGTAATAAACATAACACAAGATATTTTAAAGACAATAATTATATTTTTCTAGACGGTACTAATAAGAAATTATATACAGTAAAGGCGCTATACCAAAATCGACTGATTGACATTTTAATTGATACCGGAAGCTATTATATAACGTGGCATCACGTAAATTTTTCTTTGATATTCCATTACAGAGACAGGCAAACCTAAGATTAACCACAGCAAATAATATAAAAATACCAATTTTAGGTAAAGCAAACATCAATGTTACCATGGATAGACAAAAAATAAATATTCCTACCATAGTAATCCATGAACTTCCTGTACCTTTAATAATAGGTCTAAAATACTTGCAGGACAACGGCGCTATATTGAACTTTAAAAACGGGACAATTACATTTACAAATAACCACTGTAAGACATCAGTTAAACTTACTTCAAAACAACGTTTATTTGACGAGTATTTAGCACACACTAACTCCTTGACGAGTAATCTTACCTATAATTGTAAGCCAGAAAAGGTAAAATTATCAAATGACCTAATTATAACCCGAAATGAAGAACTTCCAATTGAAGTATCATGTAAAAACATACCTCATCAATTTTTCTTTTTACCAAATACTAAGCTGTTAACCGAAAGAACTTTATCCGTCACGAAAGCTCCATATCATAGTAACGAAGGTTGGAAAGTAAACGTAGTTTCACATGTACACGAAAAATTAAAATTGATGCAAGATTCTACAATTGGGATAATAACCCCAAAGCTAGAACAACCATTTTTTACTACAATAACAACACGAAAATCAACTCCAAAATTTAATTTCAATGTGAACTCTTACCAAGTGAAAAGCTAAAACTTAGAAATCTTTTGAACGAATTTAGTGATATTTTTAGCAATACATCTGAGACTTTAGGACACACATCATTAGTAACCCACACTATTGACACAGGCACAGCATCACCGGTACGAAGTAGACCCTACAGAGTTTCTCAAAAAGAACGAGACATTATTCAAGACCAAATTTGTGAAATGCTTAAAAACGGAATAATTAAAAAATCACATTCGAGTTGGTGTAGTCCAATTGTTTTAGTGAAAAGAAGGATAATACTTATAGATTCTGTGTAGATTATAGGAAGCTTAACGCA
>JARFIW010000551.1:0-77364 GCA_036346225.1 Platerodrilus igneus | reverse complement strand
AGTGGTTTGTGTAAAATACATCAAAAACCGGTTTATGATTTTATTTCTGCTCTTTTGTTCTAAATTCGTAATGATGTATGCTCCAAGATAGAATAAATTACCTAAAGCAATTTTTCACTAAAAGGAACTTTCATCAAGATTTTAATCCTACCTATATTAATCAGCGCCGTCGTTATTTAAATGTGTAATAAAATCCGGTCATGCTTTCAAAATTTAATTAACTTTTATTTAGAATTTAAATTTATGCTTTTTAAATGTAATTTAGGAAGTTTAAAGTCAAGCCGAAATTTTATTTAAGAGCTATAATGAAAATTTTGCTGACTTGGATTTTGCACGCCGCACAATAAAAGCAAAGACGCGCTATTATTAAACCAAGAAGAATCCGATTTTGATATGCTTTTTATGAAACGAAATTTTTAAAATATATCAGGTTGAGCAGAATTAATCACATTAAAGAAACTCATCGAGAAAACCTTTGAACCGGTATAACAAGTAGCGAAAGGTATATGACAATTTGGTGAATACGGACCCCGAAACACTATATGATTGTAATTAGTAACTGCGAGATTTCTACAACATAAAATATATTTGAGTGTAGTTATTATAATCATAAATGTTTTGTGAACGCATATATGCCATTCATTAGGGTCTATTAGTGCTACAAGCTCTCAAACAAAGTATTTGTTATTCTTAGCAGCTACTTATTTTGCTTACTCCAACCTGAAAAGAATCCAAATGCTCCGAAACAGAAGGAAAAGATAAGGACCTATAGCTAAGGGAGCGTTACTATGTCTCAACTATGGGAAAACGACAAAGAAGAAGACATGCACACTGCGGGTCTACATACGTACCTACGTTGGTTGTTTATTTTACTCTTTTAACGCGAATTTATATCAGTAGACTTACATTGCATTAAGTTAAATCGCATTTTAGTGTGTTAATTCAATTAGAACTTTAGGGTAAAAGCTTTCAATGATATTTCGTCAAATTCTTACTAATTATTTTAGTTACATTTTCATTAAGTTCTTCTATTTATAATATTGTTTAGAATAATGTATCTCAGGAGTTGTAAGTCCCATACATATTCAATAACTATTTTCCTTTCGCTGTAGCGGACCATTCCTCCAAATCTAAAGTTATATCAAGCACAAATGTTAAATTTAAACTAAAAATTAATCAACACATACACATAAGCAGTTAATAATGACCTCTCAGGTAAAAGGCCCACTCGACGATTGTTTTGTGCAAATTCTTAAGAAAATTGATAAACTCTTTTCAAACGATGACACTGCTAATATACTTAGTCTATCCTTTGTATTTTATTCTCTCTTTGTTATCACACGTAAATATAAATAACAAAACACACAAATTATCAATGCACAAATATTTTTTTATAATTCGCTTAGCACCAGGTGCAATTGATATAGTTCAAAAACTCGAAAGAACGCATGCAAAAAGTAAAAAGACCTTCTAAATCTTATATTGAACAATGTGCAGTTATGCTGCAACATATCATAAGATACTGTTAATAAAACCCAAATGCAACAGCGTCCTAACAATAAGTGATGGCCTTTCGTCATTACTGGTATGAAAATATTTTCACATGCTGTACAAAAACCGTATACAAATAGGTTTGTACATCAGATAACGAGAGATAATGTTTGATATGTTTATTTAAAACTTATAGATTGCAGTAGATTCTCTGTTTTACTTTACTACACAGATTGAGTGAAGAAAGTTTAATTTCAACATGCAATGATGACTCTTATAATCTCGTTACGGGTCGGGGTGTGAATAATAATTAGAGCAACTGCATCATAAATGACACAAATTCATTTCAACGCAAATAGCGCTGCATAAAATATCAAAATAACCTTATGCTAAATACAAAAAAAAATTACGGTTATGTTGGTGGTACTACACCCAATACGGAAAACACCTATTAAATTATAAAAATATAACTTACTCTAGTTACAGGCAGTGAACCTCCCTCGTTGGAGATCTCAGACTTCACTTGCTGACCCAAGACAACAGCGTAGTAACAGCCACCTTATGTGAACATATCGAACATGCTACGATGAATTTAATAATGCTAGCACAAACAACTATATTACTACCGGTCACTGAATATAGACATACACTTTCCTGTGTATTCTTAATTATTTAATAGATGAATTTAATTACGATATTTTACTTCCGAATTAATCTGTACATCCACTAAACTTGATGGTCAAGACCCCGCTGCTCTCGCATTTACCTACAACTCACGCGTTAGATCTCTGGCTGGAATCTCCCTCACCCCGCGGATATGGTCGTGCATACCTACCATAACAACACCACTTAAATACTGGTTTTCTGCACTAAGCAAATACCTAATACATAAACTTAACTAAGATAACATTATATTTATATAGAACTATCTTAGGGTACGTTACAAACACCGTAATGCTTCCACTTGTGTGATGAGCAACCGGGAAAAACTTAACGAAATACCCATACCCAATTCTTCCCGATGTATGTCATCAAAACGACGCAGAAAAGAAATAGGAACTTTTACAACTTGGTTGGACGTTTCGTTGCGAGTCAACAACTGGTTATAGTCGACATCTGCGGGATCATATGGTACACAATACCAAATTCTTTTTTTAGAAAACCAAGTGAATCAAATTCAGAAGAAGTAAAGGTGAACAGAGTGACTCTTCATTTTCCTTGACCAATAACTAGTAGTAAACCATTATCTGACCTAAGGTATATGTTTATACTTGTTACGTAGTGATCGGATGAATTAATTGAAAGCAAACTAATATCAATTGCAGTAATAATTTTATTGTTGGAAAAATTCCATCTCTCAAAGTAGCAACTTGGTGCAAACTAATTTCAGTTCCCCATGTTGTAAATTCATTAACTGAAGGAGCCCACTTGTTTATCGTGGCAACTAGAACGTACTATTTCTATATTGTCACAAAATCCAAGTCATTAGATAGATCTCAAGTTAAAAGTTCTACAACGAATAATCCAATCTGCCACATAAAAAAACTCAAGCCAACAATAACTGATAACGGGAAACCCGTTCGTTAATATCTATTACATTGCAACGTATATTATTTTTCAAGAAACATCCACATATAGCTAAAGAAACCGACAAATTCGAAATGAATTGCACTCGCTAATCACACATATAGAAAACTCATACAATACACGTAGCTATTTGATTGCAATATTTCTAAAAACAAATGTTTTATCAATCTAAAACCACCCATTAATTATAATATTTAAGCAATTGCTTTGATATATAAATATACGATATAGTGCTATATTCAAAATAAAATAGATTTAAAATATTTAAATTTATAACTAAATATTTAATAAAAATCCTACAGGATTATAAACAGACAATAGTTTAAATTGAAAAGGAGTTGCACTAGCTAATAAACATGCAAAATGATTATGACTACAATAAGGGATATGAAAATTAGTTACATAAAAACGAAAATATTTACCTATTTTGACGGTACGTAACAACGCATACATATACCTATACACATCCAAATATACGCATGCACACATACATTCTCATACACATACAAAGATATATATATATATATATATATATATATATATATTAGATAGTTAATTACACAAGGTAAGTTGATAAATACTATAGTATTACAGTGAATAAGATGAAATAATAACTTAGACTTTTATGCAAAGCCCAAATGATCATTTCAAATCGAGCTAGTAATTGAAAGATGGAAAATATAAGGTCTTGGACAGAACTTGAACCTGTATCCTGGATTTGCCGGAACCATGCGTTTACCAATTACGCCACCGAGACTGATGACGACAATTGGGAAATTTACTAATTTAAATCGTGTCACGATGATACATCAACCTAACTTTCAATTACGTTCGGCATTTTTGTCAATCATATCTAACATTGTCAAGTTTTTGACTTACGTCAGTTATAGACAGGAAGCTACGCTCAAAATTACTGACATAAGTCAAAAACTTGACAATGTCAGATATGATTGACAAAATGCCGAACGATTGAAAGTTAGGTTGATGTATCGTCGTGTACACGATTTAAATTAGTAAATTTCCCAATTGTCATCATCGGACTCGGTGGCGTAATTGATAAACGCATGGTTCCGGCAAACCAGGATACAGGTTCAAGTTCTGTCCAAGCTTAATACTCGATTTAAATATCTTTATAAATTTTATTTCATCTTATCATATATATATATATATATATATATATATATATATATATATATTGCTGTGAATCCACCAAAATCCGGGAACTACGGATTTCGAATCGTGGCCCACTGATTGGGCGTCAAGAATGCTGTGAAACCTACAAAAGCTATTAACTTAACTGGTCCGTTGACTTTTTCTGTTACTCGCCTCTTTACTCTTTTCCGCCTCGGCTGCTCACCTAGTTAAAACTTTCATCCTCAATCATAAAAAACAAACACATTCCTATCACAAACACCAACGTTAACTCTATTTACATCAATATTCACAATACATTAAAATTTCAAAATTAAATTCAGCATAAATTTCAGTATCAGAAAATTTCAAGATTAAATTTATTATCATTTTAATGTGCATCCAGAATTAAAGTCCTTGTAGATGCCTACTAATTAATATAACTATATATGCAGACCTGAGTCTGAGTACAAAGGAGCATCTCCACCCTTTACGTTAATTAACCAGGTTCGTCTAATTGAGCTCAAAGACATACCCAAATTTTCATCATAATCCAGAACATAAATACTAAATACCCCTTTCTACTTAAACAAGAAAATTTCACCTTAAAATTAAAAATTTGTTGTTAGTACAATTTCACTACTGTCCATTTTAAGTAAATCAATTATAAAGTTATTCAACACACACCAACACATCAAAATCGAACAACAAAGCATAAGTTACCTGAAGGTTACTGCACTGTGGCTTCAATGTACATCGTCCTTTGTTAATTTCACCATTCCAACTGGGTTATGTTTACGTCCTCGGATTACTGGTCGCTTTTAAACATTTTCTCTACACCACCATTCATCTAAAGTTGTTTCAGTGCTTTTCCGGAACTCATTTGTGTATATCTGAAGCTTGTTTTGTGGATCCAGACACGTTTACGAATCATTTAATTATTACCACCCCCGAAAAATAGCAAAGAAATTCATACTTCTTTCACAAATATACGCCAAAACTGCCTACTTTTGTGTATTCATTTGTCGTTGCAAATTTGACTAATTGGTACAGTGATACTAAACTTTATTACCTTGTATCTTCTTTTCTAAGTGCACTAAATTACATTCATTGTAGCACGTAAAGAACAAACTGTTTTAAATTACCAAAATATACGAGCAAACTGTTTAAATTATTCTATCAAACTCGGAAAACTAAAAAGCACTGTTTAACGCATTGAATCAATTCGAAAATCTAAGAGAGCTAAACTCATATTAACCCGGGTATATATAGAGGTTAGACTGTCTGTCGGTCTTGTCCCCAAAACGGACAATTTCCAGAATTTCGTATACTATGTTCCCATCTCGACCGCTTGTGCGTCGGTTCTTATTAAATTTGCACTCGCACCAGTTAAATCTCAGAAATTTCGACACGGCTCGCAACGTCTGGAAATAACTAATTAATTTTTATACAGAAATGTTATTTTTACCTCTCAAGTTTGCCTCTTATTTTCAACCAATCGCAACCCAGTGACGTTGCTCCACTCACGCCTTTTACTATATATGTCTCCGTTTTGCGCATATTATCTGTCTCTATCTACCCTGTTCTTATTGGTGCAAATTGATATTCTTTATTATCGATTATTTCAGTCCATGTGGACTGTGAAATAACCCACCTTATTAGCATTTCCCGTAACTATTAAGCAACGGTTTCTCCAGCATTCTCTGTAACCATTTGTTATCTGCCAAATTTACGCAGAATGAGCCTTTTAAAAATACGCAGGTGTTCAAACATAATACTTCTAAATAACACTTCTACGATTTGAATATTATTGGGTTTTTACAAGCTTTTATAGATATTATATGTTACTAATGGTTCAATTAACTCCAATTAAAATAATACCCTTTAATTTTTAGTGACTCCTAATCAAATATTAATTATTATCTGTACATTTTGTTTAATACCGGTTACTTAAAATTGAGTTAATTAATATAAATTTTGCACGTAATTTCCATTTGTTTCTTTACTCAGGAATAATTAAATTACACGTAGAGCATTTTAATACTGCTTCCTTTTTTTATAGCAAGCGTCTTGTAAATGATTTAAATCTCTTATTTTTAATGAAACGAATGAATTTTTATTCTCCACGGTTTTTTAATAACGCGTACCTTTTCCCAAAGCTTCTACACGGTGATTAAAATTATTTGATGTGATTATTTAATTTTCTACCCTGGTCTAAATATGAGTATTTTCCCCCTATTTGAATACAAATAATCCCACTTATTTGAATGTAAATATAAAATATTTAAACCGCAAACAAAATTTACAAAAAAAATGCCTATCTCTCTCTACCCTTATCTATCTAACTTACCTACCTTATCTCCAATTCAAAAAAATTATTTACACCTATCCTATATCCCTATCCTATTCCTAACTATCACCTAATTTTATAAACTGAAATTATCCCTAACTTCATCCTACTTATCCATCTAATCCTATATACATCCTATATACCTATCCTATTCCTAACTTTTAACTAATCTTCACTATACTTTACTTCCCCCTACCTAATCCTATATACCTATCCTACTCTTACTCTATTCCTAACTCTCCACTAATCTTATATGAAATATCTATACTTAACCTATCTTATTTTCTTCCTACATTTAATCTTTATTCTCATCCTAAACACCTATTTCTAACTATTTCCCATATTTATCCTATACTTAGCTTTATTTTCTATATCTATACTAAAATTCACCTATCTCTATCCTTTGTTCATCAAGTTATTTAAATCTAACTCTCTTCTTGACCCTCCAAGTCTTTCTTCTCACCAACCTAATACTCTTCATCCCTATTTTTCCTCCTTTTATATCTATACTTATCCTCCCTATTATCTCACATACAATAAACTTATCATCCCTATTATCCTACCTCTTAAATATTACTTCTTCTTCAGTCCCTACACTTGTCTGTTTCTTATTTATTCTTATTTTCTTTTCTGCCGACAAACCAAACGATACTACTTTAAAATTATCGATTTTTCTCTCTACGGAAAATCCCGTGTACCTTCTAGAATTCTTGTGTAATGGAATCAGCCTGAATGAATTCCTTAAATCTAATTTACGAAAAATAAACTTGCCACTTAATCTCATCAAAAGTGTGTCCATGGATGGTGGACAATGGAATTGCGGTTTGGTCCATTGGTTAATTTTACGTGCATCTTTACTTAATTCTGCCTTCACCTGCTCCCGATATGCTGCTGTTGCTTCTACCCCCACTAATTCTGCATGTTTTTGTACTAAAGCTTGAACCTCTACTCTCCTATCCTCTGCACATCTTATTGTGTTGATCTGTTTAACTTCATCATCCTCTACCTCTACTACATTAATACTTAACCCCGTGTCATCCTCTGTGACTTCATAGCTGCCCTTCCATGGCACTACCCTATCCTTAATCCTTACTACCTTCCTTTCCATATCTATCAAAACCCCTAACTGCATCATACAGTCAACACCTAAAATGCTCTGAAACTTCAGTCCAGGTACAATTACAAACTCCTGTTCACAGCTTAAACCTCCTATATTTATCCTAAGCACCACAACACTATTCACTACAGCAAACTTCTTTTTATTTGGAGCTACTAAATGGCTACGCTTTATAGGCATAATTCTATCACAAACCTTATCCCTAATTTTGCTGACGAATTCCTCCGATATTAAACTCGCCTCTGCCCCTGTATCAAGTAATACTTCTACATTATTCTCAAAAATTCTATATTAATAATTGGCAAACATAATTTTTCCTCAGTTTCTGGCTCTACTTCCTCCTCAATTTTGAAAAATTCACGTGGATGTTCATATACATTTACACTGAAATCTAGTGGTCTGTCGCGTTCTAAAAATCCTGTCCAGGTCTGTTTTCCCTACTTGGTCCTGGTCTAGCCGTCACCTCAGCGTATGTCCTAGGCGTTTCCACTCGTTCCGTGTCTGTATTAGCAGTCCCCTCATGTCCGGTGAACTATTCCTTCTGGTAGGTTCCGGTCTCGGTGCAGGTCCCTTCCTAAACTATTACTTCTAAAGTATGGTCGTCGCTGTTCCCAATTCTGTCGCTGGTATCCGTAACTATTCCCCTTCTAGCATAGTTGTCCCGTCTATTGTCAAACCTAACTGTGTTGATCTGTCTTTCCCTATTATCCCGAGGTCGTCCACTACTTACGTCGTCGTACCTCTGCAGGTATTCTAAAACATTTCTCTGTCCACTATGTTCTGTAGTGCTACGTGTTGTCTTACTTCTACCTCGAAGTGTCGTGATAAATACTTGATAATTTGTCGGTCCGTCAGTGGTGGGTTCAGTTGCTTTGCTATGCTATACTTGCGTATAGCATATTGCTCTACTTCCTGAAAATTCTCCCTTAAATTTCCTGTGATTAAGTCGTCTCGTACCTGGTCTTGTCTGTGGTCACTCCAGTAGTGCTTTAAAATCTGTCTTCAAAGTCCGTGTAGGTGTCTATGTCCTGTCCTACTAAATTGTACCATGCTTCCTCGTTGTCCTTTAATAAAGCCTTTATCGTATTCAGTTTAGTCTGTTCGTCAAATAAATTTCCCACTAGATTTCTTACACTATTAATAAAAATTTATGGATTTACCCTGTTATCGCCATAAAACTTCATGTGTTGGTCCAATGATACGCCACCTGTATAAAATCTGGGACCATCCCCCGTTAAATTTGACATGTTGTATTTGATACTACTAACTTCGCGTTCTACCCTGCCTAACTGATCCCTACATGAGTCCGTCACTTCAGTCATTTTTATATTAATCTCTTCTTCACAAAAAATGCGTACTTCGGACCTTAAATGTCCCATTTCCTGTCGAAGACCTGTAATATCACGCTCATTTTTTTCAACTCTATTTTCTACTTCCCCCAGTTTCACGGTAAGACTATCTTTAAATTCTGTAAATTCTTTAGTATTTTGTTCAATTTTCCCGCTTATCTGCTCTAATTTTCGGTTGGACTCCTCCCTCGCTCTATTCGATTCTTCCTAGCTCTATTAGATTCATCGCTTAGCAGTTCTAATTTTCTGTTGGACTCCTCCTCGCTCTATTCGATTCTTCCTAGCTAATCGCATTTCCTCTAACATTCTCATCATTAACTCATTTCCTTGATCCCTGATTCCGTCCTCGACTGATCTCTACTGCCTCCAGCTTCTTCCATTTTCGAATTTTTCCCACACAATGCACTATCGTCACTTCCAATTTCCACTCCTTGACTCCTTAACCACTCTTTCTCTGCATACGTTCTAATCACTCTCACACACTCTAAAATACTCTTAAATTTATACACAAACAGAAACCTCTCTTCAGATCGCCAGTTTCCTGGAATAAAATCACAAAATTTTATTTGGAACTCGAGCCTCACTTTTGGGTCGCCAAGAATGCTGTGAATCCACCAAAATATAGGAACTACGGTTTTCGAATCGAGCCTCACGAATTGGGCGTCAAGAATGCTGTGAAACCTACAAAAGCTATTAACTTAACTGGTCCGTTGACTTTCTTCTGTTACTCGCCTCTTTACTCTTTTCCGCCTCGGCTGCTCACCTAGTTAAAACTTTCATCCTCAATCATAAAAAAACAAACACATTCCTATCACAAACACCAACGTTAACTCTATTTACATCAATATTCACAATACATTAAAATTTCAAAATTAAATTCAGCATAAATTTCAGTATCAGAAAATTTCAAGATTAAATTTATTATCATTTTAATGTGCATCCAGAATTAAAGTCCTTGTAGATGCCTACTAATTAATATAACAATATATGCAGACCTGAGTCTGAGTACAAAGGAGCATCTCCCACCCTTTACGTTAATTAACCAGGTTCGTCTAATTGAGCTCAAAGACATACCCAAATTTTCATCATAATCCAGAACATAAATACTAAATACCCTTTCTACTTAAACAAGAAAATTTCACCTTAAAATTAAAAATTTGTTGTTAGTACAATTTCACTACTGTCCATTTTAAGTAAATCAATTATAAAGTTATTCAACACACACCAACACATCAAAATCGAACAACAAAGCATAATTTACCTGTTACTGTTACTGTTACTGCACTAGTGGCATCAATGTACATCGTCCTTTGTTAATTTCACCATTCCAACTGGGTTATGTTTACGTCCTCGGATTACTGGTCGCTTTTAAAATTTTCTACACCACCATTCATCTAAAGTTGTTTCAGTGCTTTTCCGGAACTCATTTGTGTATATCTGAAGCTTGTTTTGTGGATCCAGACACGTTTACGAATCATTTAATTATTACCACCCCGAAAATAGCAAAGAAATTCATCCTTCTTTCACAAATATACGCCAAAACTGCCTACTTTTGTGTATTCATTTGTCGTTGCAAATTTGACTAATTGGTACAGTGATACTAAACTTTATTACCTTGTATCTTCTTTTCTAAGTGCACTAAATTACATTCATTGTAGCACGTAAAGAACAAACTTTTTTAAATCACCAAAATATACGAGCAAACTGTTTAAATTATTCTATCAAACTCGGAAAACTAAAAGCACTGTTTAACGCATTGAATCAATTCGAAAATCTAAGAGAGCTAAACTCATATTAACCCGGGTATATATAGAGGTTAGCCTGTCTGTCGGTCTTGTCCCCAAAACGGACAATTTCCAGAATTTCGTATACTATGTTCCCATCTCGACCGCCTGTGCGTCGGTTCTTATTAAATTTGCACTCGCACCAGTTAAATCTCAGAAATTTCGACACGGCTCGCAACGTCTGGAAATAACTAATTAATTTTATACAGAAATGTTATTTTTACCTCTCAAGTTTGCCTCTTATTTTCAACCAATCGCAACCCAGTGACGTTGCTCCACTCACGCCTTTTACTATATGTGTCTCCGTCTTGCGCATATTATCTGTCTCTATCTACCCTGTTCTTATTGGTGCAAATTGATATTCTTTATTATCGATTATTTCAGTCCATGTGGACTGTGAAATAACCCACCTTATTAGCATTTCCCGTAACTATTAAGCTACGGTTTCTCCAGCATTCTCTGTAACCATTTGTTATCTGCCAAATTTACGCAGAATGAGCCTTTTAAAAATACGCAGGTGTTCAAACATAATACTTCTAAATAACACTTCTACGATTTGAATATTATTGGGTTTTTACAAGCTTTTATAGATATTATATGTTACTAATGGTTCAATTAACTCCAATTAAAATAATACCCTTTAATTTTTAGTGACTCCTAATCAAATATTAATTATTATCTGTACATTTTGTTTAATACCGGTTACTTAAAATTGAGTTAATTAATATAAATTTTGCACGTAATTTCCATTTGTTTCTTTACTCGGAATAATTAAATTACACGTAGAGCATTTTAATACTGCTTCCTTTTTTTATAGCAAGCGTCTTGTAAATGATTTAAATCTCTTATTTTTAATGAAACGAATGAATTTTTATTCTCCACGGTTTTTTAATAACGCGTACCTTTTCCCAAAGCTTCTACACGGTGATTAAAATTATTTGATGTGATTATTTAATTTTCTACCCTGGTCTAAATATGAGTAAATATATATATATATATATATAATATAGTTTGAAGATAATGACCTTGCACAAATACGATATATTATTAATGGGTTTGAGGTCAGCTGGAAGAAAGTGTACTCTTTTAAGGCCTAAATTTTCGAATCTATTTCAAATTCTTGATCACAGGCTTTCTAAAATACAATTAACTAGGCTAACATATACATCAATTGCTATTAAATTACAAGGTGAGGATATATATATTAAATTAACATAGAAATTAAATCGAAAATATTTTTAAAATAAAGTTTGCTTCAAGTTGTTGTATAAAATTGTATAACTTGTATAAATATAAAATGTCAGATTTTGAAACCTTTCAGTTTCACTTTTGTTATTTAAAGCTTTAAATATAGGATGCCTATGTGTGCGTGTGTGTGTGTGATGTATGAAAATGAGTGTGCGTTCATGTTATATTTATATGAGTGTCAAAGTATATTTCTGATTATATATTTTAAATCTGTTTGTTTGTTAGTACGTGTGTGTATGTGTACATGTGTATGTATGTATGAATGTGATGTGCATGTATGATGTGAAGTATTAATCACTACAATATCAATTACTGCATTAGGTACAGGTTACTTCTGAAGACTAAGAAAGTATGTATAAATCGAACTTAAACCACCAATATCTGTTTTTTTATTTATACAATTTTTTTTGCGAAAAATATGATACATTTCAAGGAATAATCTTTTTTTTGTATCTTTTTCTAGTTCTAAAATTTTAGGATGTTCAAAATCAATTTTGTGATCTAAATTGTGCGAGTGACTTGATAAAGCACAAGAATTTGGTTTGATTCTAATGTCACTTTTGTGTTGGGTTATACGTTGTTTTAAAAATTGTGACGTTTGTCCAATATAGGGGTTGCCACAATCTATACAATTAATTTGATATACAACGTTTTTTTGAAACAAATCCAGAGTTTTATCTTTAAATTTTGAAAAAATAGTTCCTAATGTTAAAATATTCTTTTTAGCGTATTTGAAATTGTAATTTTTAAATACTTGCGTTAATTTATTAGTTAGGTGATCATCTATGTTTGGTAGTGTTTTGTATAGTTGTAAAGTTTTGTTATTTTCGTTAGTTGTGTTATTGCTATCTATATTACCATCGTTATTGTTTGTATTAATTTTTAAAACAACGTATAACCCAACACAAAAGTGACATTAGAATCAAACCAAATTCTTGTGCTTTATCAAGTCACTCGCACAATTTAGATCACAAAATTGATTTTGAACATCCTAAAATTTTAGAACTAGAAAAAGATACAAAAAAAAGATTATTCCTTAAAATGTATCATATTTTTCGCAAAAAAAATTGTATAAATAAAAAAACAGATATTGGTGGTTTAAGTTCGATTTATACATACTTTCTTAGTCTTCAGAAGTAACCTGTACCTAATGCAGTAATTGATATTGTAGTGATTAATACTTCACATCATACATGCACATCACATTCATACATACATACACATGTACACATACACACACGTACTAACAAACAAACAGATTTAAAATATATAATCAGAAATATACTTTGACACTCATATAAATATAACATGAACGCACACTCATGTTCATACATACACACACACACACGCACACATAGGCATCCTATATTTAAAGCTTTAAATAACAAAAAGTGAAACTGAAAGGTTTCAAAATCTGACATTTTTATATTTATACAAGTTATACAATTTTTATACAACAACTTGAAGCAAACTTTATTTTAAAAATATTTTTCGATTTAATTTCTATGTTAATTTAATATATATATCCTCACCTTGTAAGTTAATAGCAATTGATGTATATGTTAGCCTAGTTAATTGTATTTTAGAAAGCCTGTGATCAAGAATTTGAAATAGATTCGAAAATTTATGCCTTAAAAAAGAGTACACTTTCTTCCAGCTGACCTCAAACCCATTAATAATATATCGTATATATATATATATATATATATATATATATATACACACACACACGTTATGATAGTCAATACATGTCCGAAGATCTCGATGGTCATTTGAATAGCCTATCACATCCTATTCACGGCTGTGGAAATGTTTGGTTTAGAAAGTCATGAGCTTCTAACTCCAGTGCAGCGGTGCATACCATCCTGCTGGAAGATAACATTTTGCTGAAGCGGTTGAAGCTAAGGAACGGCAAATTACTCAAGCATGTTTAGATAAACGACACTTATTACTGTTTGCTCCATAAAAAAATGGTCCAATTATACGGGTTTTCTTCAGCGCACACCATATATTCACCTATTTGCTACCTCGGACATTTTTCCGGAAACCGTGGGAGTTTTCTGAACCCCAGATGCGAACGATGTGCTGATTAACTTTCCCACTTGTTGCTTCGTCAGAGAAAACAACACTTTCTAGATAATTGGGATTTAGATCGATCCGGTCCAACACCTTCGTAGCAAAAACTGAAACAAAGTTGCAAGCCCTTTGGCTACAAGGCTTGCACAATTTGAACCTCTTGAGCGTGCAAGCGCTGTCGTTTATGCAGAACTTTGTGAACTGATTCTTAGCCGTTGTGATGTTCGGCGAATTGACATTGATGGGCTTCTTCCACACTTTTGTCTGATGTGCGTTTTCTGCTAATGCCGCACTGGTTGTCCGGTTATGTCCTTACATAAGTTTTTTAATGCTCCAGCCGAAGGTACTACTTTGGCCAGGAAGCGAGTTTTTAGCTGGAAAATTTGGAATTTTGCCGAATCCTTGCTGTTCCAAGCAAGGTAGGGATCTTTAACGTGCGTGACAACACTCACACACGGGACCTTCATTTTACCTCTCATCCGAACGAGGGTGTTTTTTGTGAAAATGCTCGCCCAGCATTTTCAAGCGGACCGTGTCGATTCGAATCCAGGACCTTGGACGTAGTAGTCACACACATACCACTACGCCACGGAGCCGCCCGTCCGGTTATGTCCACTTGTCTAGAAACTTATCATACCAACACTTAGTCGTCTTAATATCTGGTGGTTTTCTATGAAAATCACGTCGGAAGTTTTGGGACAATAATGGGCGACTTCTTTCCGCATACCACACAACGCATTGGGCTCTTTATTGCGACGTCATTTTTTGGTAATTATTTAATCCTGAAACAAAAAACAAAGGAATAATTTAGAAAAAACGAATCTATACAAAACATTTTCAGTTGTTCTACACGATGCCAGAAACCGCAGGATTCTATTTGTTATAGTTTTTTTAAATTAGACTGTGGAAATTTCAGGAAATGTGTAGGTTAGCACAGAATAGGAAACAATGAGGGTACTCATCTAACCAGTTCCAGGACTAAAGACCTGATGATGATAGGTTACATGAGAATAATTCTTAAACATTGCGAAAAACATTATTTTTCTATGTGGTATTCACAATAGAGAAAACTATGAAAGCTAATCTCAGCCAATCTTACAGATCCTATCATTATGAATTATCTTGCAATTTGCCGTTTAGTTTGTTGTCATGATGAATTTCACACATCAAACGTTGATTAACATGGTGTGCTCTATTGGTGAAGCTGATTGAAACCCATTATTAGTAAGTCGAATTTATAATCAAAAATATGAGAACTTGAAATCGGAACAAACTATAGTTTTTGAAAAATTGCGAGACAGATTTGAAGCTACAGATAACGTTGCATATTCTAAACGTGAAATGGTAGTAGAACGAATTGATAACAAGTCCGAATTAGAAGTTTTACTGATGATAGAAAGAAATCTAAATCTGAACATCAGGAAAATGGCTTTAGAAATTGGTATTTCTAAAAGCAATGTAAATAAATAATGATATTGAAGCATCGATTCCACGCTTACCACATCAAAATTCATCAAGAATTATATGGAGATGATTTGAGATTTGTTTACAATTTTCAAATCGAATAATTGCTGTGATTGACAAAAATTGTTTTTTAAATATTTTGTTCAGTAACGAAACATTAGTCAAAAGCAACGGATCAGCTAATAAGCATAATATGCATTGCTATGCAACTGAAAATCCACATTGGCTAAGAACTGTCGATCACCAAAATTAATGGTACCCTAATATTTGTAGAGATCTATATATGATCTCTTATCACATCAATATATATATATATATATATATATATATATATTGCTGTGATACCCGTATTTCCGGTACAATCTCCTCTGATAATCGCCTCTTGACTCTTTCCGCCTCGGCAGCTCACCTAGATAAAACTTTCATCCTCATTCATAAAAAAAAAACACATTCCTACCACAAACATCAACGTTAACTCTATTTACACCAATATTCACAATACATTAAAATTTCAAAATTGAATTTCAGCATAAATTGCAGCATAATAAAATTTCAAGTTAAAATTTGTCATCATTTTAATTTGCATCCAGAATTAGAGTCCTTGTAGGATGCATACTAATTAAATAAACAATATTTGCAGACCTGAGTCTGAATAAAAGGGAGCATTCCCACCCCTTTACGTTAATTTAACAGGTTAGTCTAATTGAGCTCAAAGACAGACCCAACTTTTCATCATAATCAAAAACATAAACCTGATAAATACTCCTTTCTACTTATACAAGAAAATTTTACCTTAAAATTAAAAATTTGTTGTTTATACAAATTTATTACTGTCCATTTTTATCAAACAAATTATAAAGATATTCAACACACACCAAAACATCTAAGATCGAACAAAAATGCATAATTTACCTGAAGGTTAATGCACTCGTGGCTTCAATGTACATCGGACTTGCTAATCCCACCATTCCAGCTGGTTTATGTTTACTTCTTCGGATTTCTGGCCGAATTTAAAAATTTTCTCCACCACCATTCGTCTAAAAGGTTTCAGGGTTTCTCAGGAACTCATCTAAGTATATCGAAATCTTGTTTTGTGGATCCAATCACGTTTACGAATAACATTTGATTACTAACACTCCCGATAAATAGAACTGAAATTCATAATTCTTTCACGCTATACCAATAACTGCCTACTTCTATTTATTTATTTATCGTTATTAATTTGGATAATTGGTACAGTAATACCCGCAAATATAACTAGACTTTGTTACCTTCATTTATCTTCTCTAAGTGTACTAATAACTTTTATTGTAGCACGTAATCACCACGTATTCTACTTAAAGTATCGAATAATCAAAAAAAAAAAGAGCAAAACTGTTTAAAGTATCGAATAAAATCAAAACTATAAGAGAGCGAAACTCCTATTAGCACGAGTTTATATAATGGCTCGCTTGCAAGTCGAATTTGTCCCGCAACGGCCAATTTTCAGAAATTCGCATTCTATTTTCCCTTCCGATGTCTCGGCACAATAATTCTACTGAGATTTGCACACGTCCCAGTTAAAAATCTAAGAAATTTCCACACGGCTCGCAACACGTCCGAGAACAACTAATTAATTTTACACACCAACTGATATACTTTCCCCTCTCATGTTTGCATCTTATTTCAACCTTAATTGCCAATCTAGTCTGTTCGTTCTATCTAAAACCTGTGCGCTTGTTTCACATTTTCCCCCTCATTTAACTGCTAATGCATTCCATTTCGCTTGTCTTTATACCACAAACTCGCTTTCTTACTTGCACTCATATAGCTTGAAGTTTATCGATTAACATATACATCGTTATTCTTGCAAGTGTTCTGAGTTCTAATACGCCGAAGTCTTTCGTGACTATTCCCATGTCTTTTATAATTTCTCGTTAGTTTGAGTACTTGGAACGATTAAATTAACTACAAATTGAACAATTTCACTCTGCTTCTTTTTATAGAAAGCGTCCAGTGAATAATCTCAACCCCTTATTTTTAATGAAACGAATAAATTTTTATGCTCCACGGTTTTAATAACGCGTATTATCTAATGACATTCTACATTACTTCCTTCTAAACGTTGATTATGATTATATACAAAAACCCTACATTCTAGTTGAATGATTTAAATCTACACAGTAGGCCTTTAATTAAGCGTACTATTTTCCACTGCTTTAATATACACGGTGTTTAACATTATCTAAACAATATAAAACCTATATTTAGAAGTAAATGACGAATTTACCAATATGCCTTTAAATGAAGCGTATTAGTACCTAAAGCTTTCTTATACACGGTGATTAAAATTATTTGATGTCGTTTATTAATTTTTGTACCCTGGTCTAAATTTGAGTATTTTATATATATATATATATATATATATATATATATATTATATATATGTATATATTTATATATATATATAATGCTGTGATGATAAGGTCATTTAGGGTAGATAGGACCACTAGTATAGTGCACTTCATTAAAACAACATGAGGGCGCAGAAAACTAGACATTTATACGAAGAAAATGAAAAATACAACGGTTAGGCAGAAAAGTAAATGACAAGACCCTGTATATAAACCATAGTCATAATTAATTTAAGAGATAAAAAATATTTCAGAAGATTTGATTAAATAAACAATTTGGCAAGTCATAAGATAGCGTGATCGGAAGTTGAAACACAATACGCATGAATAATGCATCATCATGATGCTAAAAATCACAAATGAACAAGCAGGTTTAAAAATGCGTAATAGAAAACGCATATAATTTAATACATAAATTATATTAAGAATAAGTGACCAGGAAGGTAAAATTCAACACCTGATAGATTACAAATAAACACGGCATGGTGATAAAAGCAAAGTTCATCAAATTTATTGTACAAACAATAATTTAGAACTTGAAATGAGAACATCCGATAGAACCAATGCATTAACTTGAAGTACTACGTGCTGAAAGTAGCGCATCCGTTTTGTGTAGACGGCAAAAATCCATAGAAATACCCAAAACCTGGTATGTAAGAATCACGTACAATAGCGTAATCGTTGAACTCTGCGCTTGTCAATAAATAGGCGATCCTTTTAAATACGACTTGATTTGTAAACAAATCAGTTCAACATGAATTAAGGCTTAGTCCACATCACTTAAAAGAAAATATTTACGTGAAAGAATTAGAAGTGATTTATTGTGAAGTAATAAATAATACAATGGTAATTGTGAAAAATTGAATGAAGTTCGTCGTTTTAACCCTTTAAAAACGACTCTGAATAATACTGGATCCAATGAGGAAATTTAGCAAGCATTTAATTCAATTATTAATTACTGGATATGACCAGGAAGTTTAACAAAGAACGCTAAAATAATTTAAAGATACGCTAAGAAAGATGAAGACCATATCTTAAGCAGATCTGGATTCAACGTTGGGACTATTAAATCACTATGCTGAATACGGGAGCGGTTGGTACAGGGACTGATTCGAGCTTAAAACAACAGGTTAGCCAATCTGAATGTTTTGTTATTTTTATTTGTAAATATTTCGTTGTATATTTCTAATCTGAATAATTTAAAACTTGCTTTCATGAAAATTTTATGTGAGGGTTAACAAAGATCGTTTTTTTAATACACGTTATAAATTACGTAAATTTTGAAGGAAGTTTAATAACGTTCATGGGGCTTCAGATAATAATAATAAGGGCGATTTTTGCTGGCTTTTTGATTAATCTTGGGAATGTTAATTATTAAAAGAATTCTTATTCAATTATTAAAAGAAAGTTCTGCTTAGAGAATTCTTAAACACTTCATACATTGTAAATATTTTTGAGAATATTATAGTAATTGTGTTTAATGGTGTTTTGGTTTAAGGAAACAGGAAGTAGAGATAGAAGGTAAATTTATAGGCTTTGTTGTCGTATTGTCGCAAGCTCCGTGCGTGGTTAAAACTGAGCTACCCGAAGTATTCAAAATTAAAATTAAAAATTGATAAAAAGAAAATTTTAACCGTTTTATTTCACAAAAAAGGGGGCACCGGGTTATTGCAGCTATATCACAACAATATATATATATATTGCTGTATTAATAGGGTTATTTAGGTGTAGTTAGGACCAAGAGCATAGCGCACTCCACATAAAATACATAAACTCAGAAAACGGCACAGTTTTCTGAAGAAAACAAGAAATACGATGATTAGACTGGAAAGTAAATGACAACGCCCTGGATATACATAATAATCGTAATTAAGTCATTTAATGAAAATATTTTGAAGATTTATTTGAATAAAACCACTCCGCAACTCGTTAAATAACATAAATGCAAGCTGAAACGCGACACGCGTGGATAACGCAACATTATTACATCAAAAATCCTAATTAATACAAGCAGGTTTAATAATGCGTAGGATAGAAAACGCAGATAATTTAATGCATACATTGTATTCGTCTCGTGATTAGAGAATTAAAATCGACACCTGATTTATTGGAAACAAACAAAGCATGTTTATTAAAAATCAAAGTTTACCAAATTTATTTAAACAAACAACGGTTTACTTATCTAGAAGTATGAAAACCCAAGCAGATCAGTGCTATTAACTTGAAATCGTACGTAACAAGAGGAACGCGTTGATGTTAATATACAACCATAATACCATGGAATATCTGAAAACCTGGTATACACAAACAACGAACTTTGCGCTTGTCAATAGATAGACGGTGCATTTAAATATGATCAGATTTGTAAACAAATCAGTTCATCATAAAGTAAAGTATAGTTTACGTCTCTGAAAACCAAAATATACACGTTAAGTGAGTAATTGTGAAGTGTGAAATAATTCCGCTGAATATGGAAAATTAAAGGTTTGACGTTTTATCCTTAAATAGAAAACGACTTTAAAGAATCTCTAAAGAATCACGAAAGACAGCTCTAAACAATTACAGGAGACAAATTTACATAATTACTGAAGTTCAGTCTATATAAATATGGGGACAAGTTTAACTAAATGCTGAAGCAATTATTAATGGAACAAAAGAGGAAATGCAACATGCATTTACGTCAATAATTCATGGTGAAGAAGTTTAATGCAGTACGCTAGTATATTAAAGTGATCCTATGAGGCATGCACACAACGGTTGGACTAGAGACTGATTTAAGCTGAAAACAACAGGTTACCAAATCTGAATGTTTATCATTATTTTATTTTATTTGTGGATATTTCATTGCACTTTGCTAAATTGAAAAACTTAAAATTTAACATTTAATTAAATATTACAAATTTAAATACTTTAGAATTGCTTTTATGATAATTTATGTCAGAGGTCGGCAGGATTTAGTTTTGGGTATGCGTTGTAAATTACGTAAATAAATGAGGTTAAATGAACGTTCATCAGGCTTCAATTAATAATTGATAATACTAGTGCTTTTGCTGACTTTTTGATCATCTTTGGTTATAATAATTATTAAATTTATTGATTCAATTATTAGAAGAAAATTCCAGTTAAAGAATTTTAACCTTTTCATACGTTGTAAATATTTTGAGAACATTATAATAATTTGTGCTTAATGGTGTTTTGGTTTAAAGATTAAAACAGGAAGGAGAGGTAGATATAGGTTTAAAGGCTTTGTTTGTCGTATTGTCGCAAGCTCCGTGCGTAATTCAAAAACTGAGCTAGCCGGCGCAATCAAAATTAACATTATATATTACAAATCAAAATTGAGAAATTAAAAATTTTACCTTTAATTCATAAAAGGGCGCATAGGGTATTGCTACAGTATCACAACAATATATATATATATATATATATATATATATATATATATAATATATATATATATATAATGTTTTCTTTATCCTGCCATTACACAAAAATTAGAGCGTTTAATAAAATCCTTGCTCCACCTAAGCTTCTTTAACTAAAGTAACAATATAACATGCTTTGAAATACGCAAAGTAGCTCATATTTTCTTATTAGCCAGCAGAGAACACGTTTCCTAATCGTTATGCACAGAAAATAGTTGCAATTTGAACAAACAAATTAATAACAGTAATTGAAATTTTAGATACAAGTTAATGAAGTTTACCTTCTTTGTTCGAATATAAATAATGATGATCCCTAAATATGTTTTAATTAATAGATACTAGAATTGAGCCACCAAAAAATATCAGAATAATATTCTGCTGTCCGTTTGGAATTTCAATTTATTTTTTAATTAAATATTTGGGTATAGAATATCCGAGGATCCAAATGGAAAAAGAAACAACTGGATACAAGATGCCTCTTTTCCGCAACATAATTATTTTTACGTAAATGAGAAAACTGACACTGACATTTATAAGAATACTCATAATAACATAAAACTTCTCCTGGTATGAATATAGTTGAACATATCGGAGCAACTTCGAAGAATGGAATTGAAGGTTTGATGAATATAAAATAAGATAGGTATTCTTATTTACGCTATATTCGCTCGTACATAAAGAAAAAGGTTTAATAGATATGAGTAGCAACGGACTTAACGAAAAGTTGTTGAGGTTGTATTCAAACAAACTAAATACAATACGTCACATTAATCAAGGGTATTTGAAGGGATTTGAACTCGTAATGGTATTGCATATCTACTCGTCGATATTGACAATAATTGTTAATACAAAATGTTTGTAAATATTTTCCTATGACTGGTTTGCCTTCTAGTCAAGTGGAGAAAACTCTTTCGAGACTCAACCGTATTAATTGCTGGCTGAGGTAGTGATAACGAATTTAATAAATCAGTACGGTGTATATGGAACCGCTTTGTTGAATATTCTAAAGAGAATTCAACTAATATCGTTGTTAAAGGAAAATTTGCATGTTTTGTTAAACCATCAGTTAGCTAATCTGCACTCAAATATATCTGTAATATTCAGCATTTATCGTTCAATGCTTTCAGCTAAGGGATTCAGTACACCGAATTTTAAAATATTTCCTAACAGATTTTTCTAAAAGCTGCTACACCAATGTTTGTATAATAAAATTCCCATTTCAGTGAGCTTTACGGTTGTCTTTCCTTTCATACATTAATAACCTGTTAAAGAGTCCATTGTTAACCAACATATTTTGTATATGCACATGACATCCTCTTTTTTTCAGTTATGCTTATTTGAAGTTTATCATGCTTTGTAAATACAGGAACACTTTCAGTTTTGTTTCAAAATTGCATTATTAAGCGAACAACGTAACCTGTCAATCAAATTTTTGAACATACTCAATGACGCTGATGTAATTAACGGACTAATATACTAAACTTGTAAGAAAAGTTGTATTTGCTTAATCTATTCATAAAACTGAATGTTAACATAGCAATTTCGTTTAATCTTTCTGAAATAAATTATTTCCACTAGATTTAAACCTTTTTCAAGTGATCATCAAGTTATATTGGACAATTCTTATTGCTTTAAATGCCTATTCACGGTGTTCTTTGTTGAATAAAATAATTAGAAATAGAAGATTTTCTACTAAATGGATTTTCTATAGAGCGCCTTTAGAACCGAATATTTTAAGGACAAGCCTAATGCGATGACGTTATGATTTGCAATCGAATGTGCTATAAAATTCAAGCATCAACAAAATTTAATTAACATTTACTTGTACCTCCAAAAATATACTGCCTGTAAAAAAATAGTGAAATAGTGCCTGCATATTGGTATAACCAAAATTTAATTTATTTGCATAACATTTCCTATAAGCTATTATGAATCATTCGAAAAACGTATGAAGCTTTCAAAGTTATGGTTGTTGAAATTTGCAAAGACAAACCAACAAATGGTCGATGTCGCAATAGTTGCAGCTATTCAGATTGGTTTATTTTCCTTCACGAAAAGTCAATAAAAACCAAAATAATAAATATCATACATACAACATACGTACACATATGTATAGTATATATATATATATATATATATATATATATATATATATTGCTGTATTAACCCTATTAGCCCTTGTTGTTATATTAATATTTAGCCCCACGATTGGGTCGAACATATAAATGCTGATATTCACGGCTCTTACATACAAATGCTGTGTTATTTTATTTAGGGTTAACAAGCACTTGTAAAAATGTTAATTTATAATTTTCTTTGCCTCGACTAGCTGATTCAATTAAACAAAGCACCTCCACAATACACAGTATAATGATTAAATATTTACAACCTTTTTAAATATCTCTTCCTCTTTTAAATTATATACATCTGTCAGATTCTTAGAAAATCAAGCCAAGCAAAACGAGCTTTTATTACATTTAGAGACCTATTGAAACATTTCAAGATGTCTATTACTTTTCAAATTTATACAAGAAACCCAATTTGTCGGTTCTTACACTTTGAATTATTGTTGAGATAAAAACATTTTAGAAATAAATCGAATCAAAATATCTAACCTGAAGTGGTTTAGTAAGTGTTCTGCTTCCCCAAATTGAAGTCGACATCCAGCCAAATTAGTATCCAAATCGTTATTGGTGAGATTATTCCAATGAAAGGCTTTTCATTTCTAATAGAATATTTACCATTTTCAGAATTATTAAATTACTTGAACAGACAGCATTCTCCAGAGTCTCTTAGCCAAAATTGTATTTAAGATCATAATTAACAGGAATCTTTATTAGGATCGTTATGTCGATTACAATTTAAGATTGTAGTTTAAAGTGGTGATTAAGAGTGGTGATTAAGACGGTAATTAAAATGTTGATTAAGATGGTAATTAAAAGCCCTGGTGTCTTTAGAAGTACGGCTCGCTTGCACAGTTTCACACTCTTTAATTTTAATTTAATTTAATTTACTATTCAGCACTTTCAAGTATAGTGACTGCCCAGTTTCTAAAGCATACTAACTCGATATTCAATTGTTATGATATCTATAGGATCGACCCCTTTTGTTTGTGATTCGTTGACTTCACGTGTTGGGCGAGACCAAGTGTCTTATCTCTTGTTACTTTGGGAAAGTTTACCAATTGTTTAGTTCAAATGCATAAAGCGATGCTAAGAAAGTCACGTAATTCATTTAATACCTCACATTTATTTCCGAAATCAGGAATCTTCGTCCAACAAATCACGTACTATTGTTGTTGGCCTTATTCTAATCTGAATGAAATAAATTTGGTGTTTGTTTATTCCTAATAAATTGGATTTTTGAACAAATGTGATACTTTTAGATCACGTACGCTTTTAAATAATGTATAATTTCTGCGTGCGTTTGAGATGATATATTAACGCACTTTTGAATATTTATCTAGCCAATTCATGCAGGTTTTTACTGATTTAATTTATTGCGTTTCGTTACATTTTAAATTCTTATCTTTGCTCGTATCTACTCTTGGATATGCGTTTTAATCGTTTGTACTGCTATATACAGTGTGCTCTAAACTAATAATATTTATAATGACCTATTTGCTCCTCTAATATCTGTAATTATGTACTTTTATTACTTGGGGTTTCTCTTGTTTATTTACGACCCTATGACAACCTACCCTAAATTAACCCTAGAATTACAGCAATATATATATATATATATATATATATATATTGGGCTGGGTCGGCGTATCGATATATCGATACGTATCGATACGACCCCGTATCGACCCTCGATACAGCAAAAAATAAATATCGATATGCATCGATACGTATCGATATGTATCGATACGCATCGATACGTATCGATATTCGATATAGAATATGTATCGATATTCGATACGCAAAATTCCGTATCGCACCCTACATACATACTTATGTCACAAATATTAAACTTGAAACTTTAATTATTTTGATAACAAACAATCTTAAGTGAAAGATCGAATTGTCGTAAATACATTATTTTAAAACGATCTTGTGATTTTATTCCCAAAGAAAGAGTAGAAAAATTTATAGATGCGTATCGATTCGTACCGATAGGTATCGCTACGTATCGATATGTATACTTAATCTACACATCTAAACGGTCCGATACGAATCACTTTATATATATATATATATATATATATATATATATAGTGATTCGTATCGATCGTATATATATATATATATATATATATGTGATTCGTATCGGACCGTTTAGATGTAATTAATATATATCGATACGTCGAATACGCGAATCGTACATTTTTTTTTAAAAAATTTTTTAAAATTGTTTTTAACAAGATTTTCCAAAGTTTTTATCAAAATTAAATTTCAAAGTTTAATTTTGCATAAATATTAGGTGGGCGACAAATTTTTTTCGAAATCGATCTTTGTCGAATATCGTCGTATATCGGCCATTATGTTGTATTTGTTTTATTTTTTTGTTGGGGGTGCGAAACGAGTCGTAAGGAAAAATTTATTAAATTTAAAAAAATAAATTTAAAATTTTTCGATACATCCCAAAAATATATAAATATTATATATTATATATATATATATATTATGTAATTTAGGTTAATTTAGGGTATATTATATCGAACACAAGAGAAACTCAAGTAATAAATACATAATTACATTGATATTAGAAGCAAATAGGTCATTATAAATATTATTAGTTGACACACTGTATATGCAGTACAAACGATTAAAACACATATCCAAGTGTAGATACAGCAAAGATAAGAATTTAAAATGTCGAAACGCAATAAAATTAAATCAGTGAAAACCTGCATGATTGGCTAGATAAATATTCAAAAGTGTTAAGTCATATCGATCTCAAACGCATACGCAGAAATTATACATTATTTAAAAGCGTACTGATCTAAAAAGTATCACATTTGTTCAAAATTCAATTTATTATGAAATATATATAACATCCATATATTTATTCATATTCAGATTAGAATAAGGCAACAAATAGTACGTGATGACGAAGATTCTGGGATTCTGAAAAATATGAGGTATTAAATGAATTACGTGACTTTAGCATCGCTGCATTTGAACTACAATTGGTAAATTTCCCAAAGTAACATAGTAGATATGACACTGGTCTCGCCCATATGTTCACGTGTATAGTCGACGAATCACAAACATAGGGGTCCGATCCTATATGATATCAATATACAATTGAATATCGAGTTAGTATGCTTATTAGGAAACTAGGTCAGTAAAGCTATACTTGAAAGTGCATTCGTTAAATAGTACAATTAACATTAAGATTAAATAATTAAAGAGTGTGTGACAACTGTGAGTAAATGTTCGCTCGTACTTAAAGACACCAGGCTTTTAGTACAAAATTCCTCTTCAATCATTTTAATACGCTAATCAGTGGACATCCTGTTAATCAAACTGTATCGTTTAGAACTACAATCTTAAATGTGTAATCTGACATAACGATCCTAACATAATATGTATTGTTCGTGTTGAATTATGATCTTAATATAATTGGCTAAGAGACTGGAGAATGCTGCACTGTCGTCAATTTAATTCTTGTCAAATCGTATGGTCAAATACTTCTATTACGACTATGTCAAGCTCATTGAATAATCTGAAATGAATATTTGGATGACTAATCTGTGCTGGATGTCGACTTCATGGGGAGCGAACACTTACTAAACCACTTCAGGTTAGATATTTTGATTCGATTTATTTCTAAAATGTTTTATCTCAACAATAATTCAAAGTGTAAGAGCCGACAAATTGGGGTTTCTTGTATTGAAAAGTATAGCATCTTGAAATGTTTCAATAGGTCTCTAAATGAATAAAAGCTCGTTTTGCTGCGATTTAAAATCTGACAGATGTATAATTAAAAAGGAGAAGATATTTGGTTGTAAATATTCTTATACGTGTATTGTGGAGGTGCTGTTTAATTGAATCAGCTAGTCGGGCGAAATTAAATTAACATTTTACAAGTTTGAAATAATAAGCTTGTAAAAGCGTGGTCATAGCATTTATATTTCGACCAATCTTTTTAGGTAATAAATATATATATATATATATATATATATATATATATATATTACTCATATTTAGACCAGGGTAGAAAAATAAATAATCACATCAAATAATTTTAATCACCGTGTATAAGGAATTTTATTAGATAATACGCTTTATTAAAACACCGTGGAGAATAAAAATTCATTCGTTTCAGTAAAAATAAGAGATTTAAAATCATGTACAAGACGCTTTATATCAAAAGAAACAGTATTAACAAGCTCTACGTGTAATGTAATTATTCCTAAACAAATGGAAATTACGTACAAAATTTATATTAATTAACCCTATTTTAAGTAACCGTTAGTAAAACAAAGTGTACACATAATAATTAATATTTAACTTGTATTCGCTAAAAATGAAAGGATAGAAGTCAATTTTAATTGAAGTTAATTGAATCGTTAGTAACAGATAATATCTATAGAAACTTGTAAAAACCCAATAAAAAGCAAATCCTAGAAGTGTTAGTTAGAAGTAGGATGTTTGAACACACCTGCGTATTTTAAAAGGCAATTTCAGTTTAATTTGTTTAGATAAAAATGTCGATTCTAAGGATATTGGAAACGGTCAGATGCTTTAGCACGAAATACAAAACAGGGTTTATTTAAAAAGCTCTGAGAATTAATATTATTTTGAACACCTGCGTAGTTTAAATATCACGTACGGCGAAAATTGTGTAGATAACAAATGGTTTCAAAGAATCTTGGAGAAACCGGGGCTTAATATTCACGAGAATGTGCGATACGGGGTTATTAAACCCAGATAACAGTCCACATGGACTAAAATATAATCGATAATAAAGAATATCAATTTGCACCAATACGAACAGGTTAGAAAAGGAAAGAGAAATGCGTCAAGCAAAGACACATATAGTAAAAGGCGTGATTTAAGCAACGTCACGAGGGTCACAATTGGTTGAAAATAGGATGCAAATATCAGAGGTAGAAACAACAATTTCTGTACAAAATTAATTAGTATTCTCAGACGTTGCGTGCCGTGTGAAATTTTCTGAGATTTAAATGGGGCGAGTGAAAAATTGTAAAACCGATGCGCGAGCGACGGACTGGGAACATAGAATGAGAAATTCTTTAGAATTACCCGTTTTGGGGAACAGACCGACAGACAAGCTTTTTGCTATATATACCAGTGGTAATATGAATTTAGGTCTCTTAGACTTTTGACTATTCGATGCGTTAAAAGCTCTTACATCCGCGACTTGATTCAAGATGTTAAACAGTGCATTTTAGTTTGATAAAATAATTTAAAATTTTGCTCGTATATTTTAGTGATTCAAAATAGTTTGTTATTTACGTGCTAACATGAATGTACTTCAGTGCACTTAGATACAAGGTAATGAAATTTAGTATCACTGTACCAATTAGCAAAATTTACAACGACAAATGTATACACAAAAGTAGGCAGTTTTGGCGTATATTGGTGAAAGACGCATGAATTTCTTTGCTATTTTTCGGGGGTGTTAATAATTAAATGGTTCAAATACGTGTCTGGATCCACGAAACAAGGGTCAGATATACACAGATGAGTTCCGGAAAAGCCCAGAAACAACTTTAAATAAATGGTGATGGAGAAAATTTTAAAAGCGTTGAGAATTAGAAGCCGTAAATATAATCCTGTTTGAATGGTGTGATTAACTAAAGGGACGATGTACATTGAAGCTACGAGGACAGTGACCTTCAGGTAAATTATACTATTTTGTTTGACATTTTTGTGTGTGTTGAATTACTTTATAATTGATTTACTTTAAATGGACATTAGTGAAATTGTACTAACCATAAAATTTTAATGTTAAGATGAAATTTGCTTGTTTAAGTAGAAAGAGGTATTTAGTATTGATGTTCTGGATTATGATGAAATTTTAGGTATGTCTTTGAGCTCAATTAGACGAACCTGGTTAATTAACGTAAAGGGGTGGTAGATGCTCCCTTTTTACTCTGCATATATTGTTATATTAATTAGTAGGCATCCAACAAGGACTTTAATTCTGGATGCACATTAAAATGATAATAAAATTAATCTTGAAATTCTTTTTAAAACTGAATTTTATGCTGAAATTTAATTTGAAAATTTAATGTATTCTGAATATTGATGTAAATAGAGTTAACGTTGATGTTTGTGGTAGGAATGTGTTGTTTAATTTTATGAATGAGGAGGTTTATAAAATTAGGTGAGGAGCCGAGGCAAAAACAGGATCACAGCAGTTTATGACGCCCAATCTGTGGGACTAGAATTTTTTTGTTGAAAGGACCCAGTTCCCGCATTCAAAGGAGCATTTCACAGCATCTTTGGCGCCCAATTCGTGAGGCTCGACAATGATACAGGGAGACACAGCATTATTTGGCGACCCAAAAGTGAGGCTCGAGTTCCAAATAAAATTTTTGTTATTTTATTCCAGGAAACTGGCGATCTGAGAGAGAGAGTTTTTGTGTGTGTATAAATTTAAGAGTATTTTAGAGTGTGTGAGTGATTTGAACGTATGCAGAGAAAGGAGTGGTTAAGGAGTCAAGGAGTGAAATTGGAAGTGACGATAGTGCATTGTGTGAGAAAATTTCGAAAATGGAAGAATCTGGAGGCAGTAGAGATCAGTCGAGGACGGAATCAGGAGAAACAGGAAATGAGTTAATGATGAGAATGTTAGAGGAAATGCGATTAGCTAGGAGGAATCCAATAGAAAATTAGAACAGCTAAGCGATGAATCGAATAGAGCGAGAGAGGACTCAAATCGAAAATTTGACCGAATGAATGAGACATTAACAGGAGTTAGGAAACCCTAAGTGAGAAAATAGACAAGACGAATAAAGAAGTTTCAGAATTTAAAAATAGTCTTACCGTAAAGATGGGGAAGTTGAAAATAGGGTTGATAAAATGAGCGTGATATTACAGGTCTTCGACAGGAAATGGGACATTTAAGGTCCGAAGTACGCATTTTTGTGAAGAAGAGATTAATGTAAAATGACTGAAGTGACGGACTCATGTAGGGATCAGTTAGGCAGGGTAGAACGCGAAGTTAGTAGTATCAAATACAACATGTCAAATTTAACGGGGATGGTCCCAGATTTTCTACAGGTGGAGTATCATTGGACCAACACATGAAGTTTTATGGCGATAACAGGGTAAATCCACAAATTTTTATTAATAGTGTAAGAAATCTAGTGGGAAATTTATTTGACGAACAGACTAAACTGAATACGATAAAGGCTTTATTAAAGGACAACGCGGAAGCATGGTACAATTTAGTAGGACAGGACATAGACACGTATCAGGACTTTGAAAACAAATTTTAAAGCACTACTGGAGTGACCACAGACAAGATCAGGTACGAGACGACTTAATCACAGGAAATTTAAGGGAGAATTTTCAGTAAGTAGGAGCAATATGCTATACGCAAGTATAGCATAGCAAAGCAACTGAACCCACCACTGACGGACCGACAAATTATTAAGTATTTATCACGACACTTCGAGGTAGACATAAGACAACACGTAGCACTACAGAACATAGTGGACAGAGAAATGTTTTTAGAATACCTGCAGAGGTACGACGACGTAAGTAGTGGACGACCTCGGGATAATAGGGAAAGACAGATCAACACAGTTAGGTTTGACAATAGACGGGACAACTATGCTAGAAGGGGGAATAGTTACGGATACCAGCGACAGAATTGGGAACAGAGACGACCATACGTTAGGACTAATAGTTTAGGAAGGGGACCTGCACCGAGACCTGGACCTACCAGAAGGAATAGTTCACCAGACATGAGCGGGACTGCTAATACAGACACGGAACGAGTGGAAACGCCTAGGACATACGCTGAGGTGACGGCTAGACCAGGACCGAGTAGGGAAAACAGACCTGGACAGGATTTTTAGAACGCGACAGACCACTAGATTTCAGTGTAAATGTATATGAACATCCACGTGAATTTTTCAAAATTGAGGAGGAAGTAGAGCCAGAAACTGAGGAAAAATTATGTTTGCCAATTATTAATTTAGAAATTTTTGAGAATAATGTAGAAGTATTACTTGATACAGGGGCAGAGGCGAGTTTAATATCGGAGGAATTCGTCAGCAAAATTAGGGATAAGGTTTGTGATAGAATTATGCCTATAAAGCGTAGCCATTTAGTAGCTCCATATAAAAAGAAGTTTGCTGTAGTAAATAGTGTTGTGGTGCTTAGGATAGATATAGGAGGTTTAAGCTGTGAACAGGAGTTTGTAATTGTGCCTGGACTGAAGTTTCAGAGCATTTTAGGTGTTGACTGTCTGATGAAGTTAGGGGTTTTGATAGATATGGAAAGGAAGGTAGTAAGGATTAAGGATAGGGTAGTGCCATGGAAGGGCAGTTATGAAGTCACAGAGGATGACACGGGGTTTAGTATTAATGTAGTAGAGGTAGAGGATGATGAAGTTAAACAGATCAACACGATGAGATATCCAGAGGATAGGAGAGTAGAGGTTCAAGCTTTAGTACAAAAACATGCAGAATTAGTGGGGGTAGAAGCAACAGCAGCATATCGGGAGCAGGTGAAGGCAGAATTATTTTTGATAAGGTTAAGTGGCAAAGTTGTTTTTAATAAAGTAGATTTAAGGGTTTCATTCTGGCGGATTCCATTACATAAGAATTCTAGAAGGTACGTAGGATTTTCCGTAGAGAGAAAAATCGAGAATTGTAAAGTAGTATCGTTTGGTTTGTCGGCAGAAAGGGACACAATAATAAATGAGAAACAGGCAAGTGTAGTGACTGAAGAAGAAGTAATATTTAAGAGTAAGGATAATAGGGATGATAAGTTTATTGTAGGTGAGATAACAGGGATGTTAAGTATAGATATAGAAGAGGGAGAGATAGGGATGAAGAGTATTAGAATAGTGAGAAGAAAGACTTGGAGGATCAAGAAGAGAGTTAGATTTAAATAACTTGATGAACAAAGGGTAGAGATAGGTGAATTTTAGTATAGATATAGGAATAAGAATAGAATAGAGAGTAGATACAGGTGTATATCGGAGAGTAGAAGTAGATATTTATAGAAAATAAAGCTAGGTATAGGATAAATATGGGAGATAATTAGGAATAGGTTTAGGATGAGAATAAAGAGTAAATGTAGGAAGAAAATAAGATAGGTTAAGTGTAGATATTTCATAGAAGATTAGTGGAGAGTTAGGAATAGAGTAAGAGTAGGATAAGCATATAGGATTAGGTAGGGGGAAGTAAAGTATAGTGAAGATTAGTTAAAAGTTAGGAATAGGATAGGTATATAGGATGTATATAGGATTAGATGGATAAGTAGGATGAAGTTAGGGATAATTTCAGTTTATAAAATTAAGTGAGAGTTAGGAATAGGATAGGGATATAGGGTAGGTGTAAATATTTTTTTGGATTGGAGACAAAGTAGGTAAGTTAGATAGATAAGGGTATTGAGAGATAGGCAATTTTTTGTAATTTTTTTGTCTAAATGCTTTATATTTGCATTCAAATAAGTGGGATTATTTGTATTCAAATAGGGGAAAATACTCATATTTAGACCAGGGTAGAAAATAAATAATCACATCAAATAATTTTAATCACCGTGTATAAGGAATTTTATTAGATAATACGCTTTATTAAAACACCGTGGAGAATAAAATTCATTCGTTTCAGTAAAAATAAGAGATTTAAAATCATGTACAAGACGCTTTATATCAAAAGAAACAGTATTAACAAGCTCTACGTGTAATGTAATTATTCCTAAACAAATGGAAATTACGTACAAAATTTATATTAATTAACCTATTTTAAGTAACCGGTAGTAAAACAAAGTGTACACATAATAATTAATATTTAACTTGTATTCGCTAAAATGAAAGGATAGAAGTCAATTTTAATTGAAGTTAATTGAATCGTTAGTAACAGATAATATCTATAGAAACTTGTAAAACCCAATAAAAAGCAAATCCTAGAAGTGTTAGTTAGAAGTAGGATGTTTGAACACACCTGCGTATTTTAAAAGGCAATTTCAGTTTAATTTGTTTAGATAAAATGTCGATTCTAAGGATATTGGAAACGGTCAGATGCTTTAGCACGAAATACAAAACAGGGTTTATTTAAAAGCTCTGAGAATTAATATTATTTTGAACACCTGCGTAGTTTAAATATCACGTACGGCGAAAATTGTGTAGATAACAAATGGTTTCAAAGAATCTTGGAGAAACCGGGGCTTAATATTCACGAGAATGTGCGATACGGGGTTATTAAACCCAGATAATAGTCCACATGGACTAAAATATAATCGATAATAAAGAATATCAATTTGCACCAATACGAACAGGTTAGAAAAGGAAAGAGAAAATGCGTCAAGCAAAGACACATATAGTAAAAGGCGTGATTTAAGCAACGTCACGAGGGTCACAATTGGTTGAAAATAGGATGCAAATATCAGAGGTAGAAACAACAATTTCTGTACAAAATTAATTAGTATTCTCAGACGTTGCGTGCCGTGTGGAAATTTTCTGAGATTTAAATGGGGCGAGTGAAAATTGTAAAACCGACGCGCGAGCGACGGACTGGGAATATAGAATGAAAATTCTTTAGAATTACCCTGTTTTGGGGAACAGACCGACAGACAGGCTTTTTGCTATATATACCAGTGGTAATATGAATTTAGGTCTCTTAGACTTTTGACTATTCGATGCGTTAAAAGCTCTTACATCCGCGACTTGATTCAAGATGTTAAACAGTGCATTTTAGTTTGATAAAATAATTTAAAATTTTGCTCGTATATTTTAGTGATTCAAAATAGTTTGTTATTTACGTGCTAACATGAATGTACTTCAGTGCACTTAGATACAAGGTAATGAAATTTAGTATCACTGTACCAATTAGCAAAATTTACAACGACAAATGTATACACAAAAGTAGGCAGTTTTGGCGTATATTGGTGAAAGACGCATGAATTTCTTTGCTATTTTTCGGGGTGTTAATAATTAAATGGTTCAAATACGTGTCTGGATCCACGAAACAAGGGTCAGATATACACAGATGAGTTCCGGAAAAGCCCAGAAACAACTTTAAATAAATGGTGATGGAGAAAATTTTAAAAGCGTTGAGAATTAGAAGCCGTAAATATAATCCTGTTGGAATGGTGTGATTAACTAAAGGGACGATGTACATTGAAGCTACGAGGACAGTGACCTTCAGGTAAATTATACTATTTTGTTTGACATTTTGTGTGTGTTGAATTACTTTATAATTGATTTACTTTAAATGGACATTAGTGAAATTGTACTAACCATAAAATTTTAATGTTAAGATGAAATTTGCTTGTTTAAGTAGAAAGGGGTATTTAGTATTGATGCTCTGGATTATGATGAAATTTTAGGTATGTCTTTGAGCTCAATTAGACGAACCTGGTTAATTAACGTAAAGGGTGGTAGATGCTCCTTTTACTCTGCATATATTGTTATATTAATTAGTAGGCATCCAACAAGGACTTTAATTCTGGATGCACATTAAAATGATAATAAAATTAATCTTGAAATTCTTTTTAAAACTGAATTTTATGCTGAAATTTAATTTGAAAATTTAATGTATTCTGAATATTGATGTAAATAGAGTTAACGTTGATGTTTGTGGTAGGAATGTGTTGTTTAATTTTATGAATGAGGAGGTTTATAAAATTAGGTGAGCAGCCGAGGCGAAAACAGGATCACAGCAGTTTATGACGCCCAATCTGTGGGACTAGAATTTTTTTGTTGAAAGGACCCAGTTCCCGCATTCAAAGGAGCATTTCACAGCATCTTTGGCGCCCAATTCGTGAGGCTCGACAATGATACAGGGAAACACAGCAATATATATATACTATACATATGTGTACGTATGTGTGTATGTATGATATTTATTATTTTGGTTTTTTATTGACTTTTCGTGAAGGGAAAATAAACCAATCTGAATAGCTGCAACTATTGCGACATCGACCATTTGTTGGTTTGTCTTTGCAAATTTCCAACAACCATAACTTTGAAAGCTTCATACGTTTTTCGAATGATTCATAATAGCTTATAGGAAATGTTATGCAAATAAATTAAATTTTGGTTATACCAATATGCAGGCACTATTTCACTATTTTTTTACAGGCAGTATATTTTTGGAGGTACAAGTAAATGTTAATTAAATTTTGTTGATGCTTGAATTTTATAGCACATTCGATTGCAAATCACAACGTCATCGCATTAGGCTTGTCCTTAAAATATTCGGTTCTAAAGGCGCTCTATAGAAAATCCATTTAGTAGAAAATCTTCTATTTCTAATTATTTTATTCAACAAAGAACACCGTGAATAGGCATTTAAAGCAATAAGAATTGTCCAATATAACTTGATGATCACTTGAAAAAGGTTTAAATCTAGTGGAAATAATTTATTTCAGAAAGATTAAACGAAATTGCTATGTTAACATTCAGTTTTATGAATAGATTAAGCAAATACAACTTTTCTTACAAGTTTAGTATATTAGTCCGTTAATTACATCAGCGTCATTGAGTATGTTCAAAAATTTGATTGACAGGTTACGTTGTTCGCTTAATAATGCAATTTTGAAACAAAACTGAAAGTGTTCCTGTATTTACAAAGCATGATAAACTTCAAATAAGCATAACTGAAAAAAAGAGGATGTCATGTGCATATACAAAATATGTTGGTTAACAATGGACTCTTTAACAGGTTATTAATGTATGAAAGGAAAGACAACCGTAAAGCTCACTGAAATGGGAATTTTTATTATACAAACATTGGTGTAGCAGCTTTTAGAAAAATCTGTTAGGAAATATTTTAAAATTCGGTGTACTGAATCCCTTAGCTGAAAGCATTGAACGATAAATGCTGAATATTACAGATATATTTGAGTGCAGATTAGCTAACTGATGGTTTAACAAAACATGCAAATTTTCCTTTAACAACGATATTAGTTGAATTCTCTTTAGAATATTCAACAAAGCGGTTCCATATACACCGTACTGATTTATTAAATTCGTTATCACTACCTCAGCCAGCAATTAATACGGTTGAGTCTCGAAAGAGTTTTCTCCACTTGACTAGAAGGCAAACCAGTCATAGGAAAATATTTACAAACATTTTGTATTAACAATTATTGTCAATATCGACGAGTAGATATGCAATACCATTACGAGTTCAAATCCTTCAAATACCCTTGATTAATGTGACGTATTGTATTTAGTTTGTTTGAATACAACCTCAACAACTTTTCGTTAAGTCCGTTGCTACTCATATCTATTAAACCTTTTCTTTATGTACGAGCGAATATAGCGTAAATAAGAATACCTATCTTATTTTATATTCATCAAACCTTCAATTCCATTCTTCGAAGTTGCTCCGATATGTTCAACTATATTCATACCAGGAGAAGTTTTATGTTATTATGAGTATTCTTATAAATGTCAGTGTCAGTTTTCATTTACGTAAAAATAATTATGTTGCGGAAAAGAGGCATCTTGTATCCAGTTGCTTCTTTTCCATTTGGATCCTCGGATATTCTATACCCAAATATTTAATTAAAAATAAATTGAAATTCCAAACGGACAGCAGAATATTATTCTGATATTTTTGGTGGCTCAATTCTAGTATCTATTAATTAAAACATATTTAGGATCATCATTATTTATATTCGAACAAAGAAGGTAAACTTCATTAACTTGTATCTAAAATTTCAATTACTGTTATTAATTTGTTTGTTCAAATTGCAACTATTTTCTGTGCATAACGATTAGGAAACGTGTTCTCTGCAGGCTAATAAGAAAAATATGAGCTACTTTGCGTATTTCAAAGCATGTTATATTGTTACTTTAGTTAAAGAAGCTTAGGTGGAGCAAGGATTTTATTAAACGCTCTAATTTTTGTGTAATGGCAGGATAAAGAAATATTATATATATATATATATATATATATATATATATATATATATATTTATATATATATATATATATATATATATATATTGTTGTGATACTGTAGCAATACAGCGCCCTTTTATGAATTAAAAGGTAAAATTTTAATTTCTCAATTTTTGATTTGTAATATATAATTATAATTTTGATTGCGCCGGCTAGCTCAGTTTTTGAATTACGCACGAAGCTTGCGACAATACGACAAACAAAGCCTTTAAACCTACTATCTACCTCTCCTTCCTGTTTTAATCTTTAAACCAAAACACCATTAAGCACAAATTATTATAATGTTCTCAAAAATATTTACAACGTATGAAAAGGTTAAAATTCTTTAACTGGAATTTTCTTCTAATAATTGAATCAATAAATTTAATAATTATTATAACCAAAGATGATCAAAAAGTCAGCAAAAGCACTAGTATTATCAATTATTAATTGAAGCCTGATGAACGTTCATTTAACCTCATTTATTTACGTAATTTACAACGCATACCCAAAACTAAATCCTGCCGACCTCTGACATAAATTATCATAAAAGCAATTCTAAAGTATTTAAATTTGTAATATTTAATTAAATGTTAAATTTTAAGTTTTTCAATTTAGCAAAGTGCAATGAAATATCCACAAATAAAATAAAATAATGATAAACATTCAGATTTGCTAACCTGTTGTTTTTCAGCTTAAATCAGTCTCTAGTCCAACCGTTGTGTGCATCCCTCATAGGATCACTTTAATATACTAGCGTACTGCATTAAACTTCTTCACCATGAATTATTGACGTAAATGCATGTTGCATTTCCTCTTTTGTTCCATTAATAATTGCTTCAGCATTTAGTTAAACTTGTCCCCATATTTATATAGACTGAACTTCAGTAATTATGTAAATTTGTCTCCTGTAATTGTTTAGAGCTGTCTTTCGTGATTCTTTAGAGATTCTTTAAAGTCGTTTTTCTATTTAAGGATAAAACGACAAACCTTTAATTTTCCATATTCAGCGGAATTATTTCACACTTCACAATTACTCACTTAACGTGTATATTTTGGTTTTCAAAGACGTAAACTATACTTTACTTCATGATGAACTGATTTGTTTACAAATCTGATCATATTTAAATGCACCGTCTATCTATTGACAAGCGCAAAGTTCGTTGTTTGTGTATACCAGGTTTTCAGATATTCCATGGTATTATGGTTGTATATTAACATCAACGCGTTCCTCTTGTTACGTACGATTTCAAGTTAATAGCACTGATCTGCTTGGGTTTTCATACTTCTAGATAAGTAAACCGTTGTTTGTTTAAATAAATTTGGTAAACTTTGATTTTTAATAAACATGCTTTGTTTGTTTCCAATAAATCAGGTGTCGATTTTAATTCTCTAATCACGAGACGAATACAATGTATGCATTAAATTATCTGCGTTTTCTATCCTACGCATTATTAAACCTGCTTGTATTAATTAGGATTTTTGATGTAATAATGTTGCGTTATCCACGCGTGTCGCGTTTCAGCTTGCATTTATGTTATTTAACGAGTTGCGGATTTGTTTTATTCAAATAAATCTTCAAAATATTTTTCATTAAATGAATTAATTACGATTATTATTTATATACAGGGCGTTGTCATTTACTTTCCAGTCTAATCATCGTATTTCTTGTTTTCTTCAGAAAACTGTGCCGTTTTCTGAGTTTATGTATTTTATGTGGAGTGCGCTATGCTCTTGGTCCTAACTACACCTAAATAACCCTATTAATACAGCAATATATATATATATATATATATATATATATTGTTGTGATATAGCTGCAATAACCCGGTGCCCCCTTTTTTGTGAAATAAAACGGTTAAAATTTTCTTTTTATCAATTTTTAATTTTAATTTTGAATACTTCGGGTAGCTCAGTTTTAACCACGCACGGAGCTTGCGACAATATGACAACAAAGCCTATAAATTTACCTTCTATCTCTACTTCCTGTTTCCTTAAACCAAAACACCATTAAACACAATTACTATAATATTCTCAAAAATATTTACAATGTATGAAGTGTTTAAGAATTCTCTAAACAGAACTTTCTTTTAATAATTGAATAAGAATTCTTAATAATTAACATTCCCAAGATTAATCAAAAACCAGCAAAATCGCCCTTATTATTATTATCTGAAGCCCCATGAACGTTATTAAACTTCCTTCAAAATTTACGTAATTTATAACGTATTAAAAACGATCTTTGTTAACCCTCACATAAAATTTTCATGAAAGCAAGTTTTAAATTATTCAGATTAGAAATATACAACGAAATATTTACAAATAAAAATAACAAAACATTCAGATTGGCTAACCTGTTGTTTTAAGCTCGAATCAGTCCCTGTACCAACCGCTCCCGTATTCAGCATAGTGATTTAATAGTCCCAACGTTGAATCCAGATCTGCTTAAGATATGGTCTTCATCTTTCTTAGCGTATCTTTAAATTATTTTAGCGTCCTTTGTTAAACTTCCTGGTCATATCCAGTAATTAATAATTGAATTAAATGCTTGCTAAATTTCCTCATTGGATCCAGTATTATTCAGAGTCGTTTTTAAAGGGTTAAAACGACGAACCTTTTTCAATTTTTGACAATTACCATTGTACTATTTATCACTTCACAATAAATCACTTGTAATTCTTTCACGTAAATATTTTCTTTTAAATGATGTGGACTAAACCTTAATTCATGTTGAACTGATTTGTTTACAAATCAAGTCGTATTTAAAAGGATCGCTTATTTATTGACAAGCGCAGAGTTCAACGATTACGCTATTGTGCGTGATTCTTACATACCAGGTTTTGGGTATTTCTATGGATTTTTGCCGTCTACACAAAACTGATGCGCTACTTTCAGCACGTAGTACTTCAAGTTAATGCATTGGTTCTATCGGATGTTCTCATTTCAAGTTCTAAATTATTGTTTGTACAATAAATTTGATGAACTTTGCTTTTATCACCATGCCGTGTTTATTTGTAATCTATCAGGTGTTGAATTTTACCTTCCTGGTCACGTATTCTTAATATAATTTATGTATTAAATTATATGCGTTTTCTATTACGCATTTTTAAACCTGCTTGTTCAATTGTGATTTTTAGCATCATGATGATGCATTATTCATGCGTATTGTGTTTCAACTTCCGATCACGCTATCTTATGACTTGCCAAATTGTTTATTTAATCAAATCTTCTAAAATATTTTTTATCTCTTAAATTAATTATGACTATGGTTTATATACAGGGTCTTGTCATTTACTTTTCTGCCTAACCGTTGTATTTTTCATTTTCTTCGTATAAATGTCTAGTTTTCTGCGCCCTCATGTTGTTTTAATGAAGTGCACTATACTAGTGGTCCTATCTACCCCTAAATGACCTTATCATCACAGCATTATATATATATATATACATATATATAAATATATATATATATATATATATATATAAAATACTCAAATTTAGACCAGGGTAGAAAAATTAATAAACGACATCAAATAATTTTAATCACCGTGTATAAGAAAGCTTTAGATAGGTATCGCTACGTATCGATATGTATACTTAATCTACACATCTAAACGGTCCGATACGAATCACTATATATATATATATATATATATATATATATATCTATACGCACCGATACGCATCGATACGTATCGATACGCATCGATACGAATCGATATGTATTGATACGCACCGATACGCATCGATACATGTCGATACGCATCGATACGTATCGATACGCATCGATACGTATCGATATATATCGATATTCGATATATCGATACATATCGATATAGAATATGTAACGATATTCGATACGCAAAATCCCGTATCGCCCACCCCTATATATATTGCCGTGTTAGTCTATAAAGACCTCGCCAGAGTAAAAAAACATTCGAGAGCCACGTTGGGCGTCATAAATTGCCGTGGAACCTTTTATAAGCCTCTGAGACTTCTTAAAAATCGTTCGAGCTCATGCTCTAGTACCTGGCCAGTTCACAAAAAAATTTTAATTTTCAAAAATATAAAACTTTCACAAAATTTTCCTTACACGCTTTCTGCTATAGCAAATTAATTTCTTCCGCCGCTTCCCTGGCTAGCTCAGCTGTGCTTCTTCTCGTATACCTAAATTTACTATCATTCTCTTTTCCGTTCACACACCATTCAAATAAAAACACAAAATAATACAACAATCATACAAAATTTATTAACCACTATTTACAAATAATAATATTCATAGTTATTTACAGTTCGGTGCTCAAGTTACACCTCAATAAATGCTAATTTTGTCAAGTCCTTGTTTTTAAAATGGAAATCTCTAACACATTTAAAGCAACAGGAGTAAATGGGCCCTAAACAATGCCTTCTCTTTGTTTATTACTACACTGGAATATGGTGAGCTCATAATACCCCAGTTTATCAAGGTATGCTTTCCACTTTGCATACTATTATCATAAACATAAAAAACCCCATGCACTCTTAACAATTAAATTTAAATTCATCAAGCAATTCAATAAGCTTTACGTAGACCTTTTGTTTTATATTCAAAATACCATATTAATAGTCAGCTATATGTATCCTTTTCAATACGTAAAATACCGTAAAATACCCATTAAAGTTCACTCTCACACATCACAATTTTAAAAGTTTATAACAACAAAAACAAACAGCAAATTCAAATGCGTTACCTGGAAAAACTTGAAGATTCCATCTCCGTTGACGATGTATGTATGTATGTATGTATGTTCCTGAACCCCTCGGCCAAGTGGTTTTGCGTGCGGCTCCACAAGATGTTTTAAAGATGACCACAATCTAAGTTGCGCTTCCTGCTACCCATCCAATATCAATTTTAATATCCAAACCCATGTATATTACACTTGTTTATTATCGCATTTTTAATTTGCGAGCTTGTTAAAGTATTGGTTGGACCTCAATTAAATTTAAATAAACTCGACACTAACCGCGTCTCAAACTATAAGGTCACAACCAATTTAATACTGAACTTTACAAATTTTAATGCTTACAAGTTTCGTCAGTTGCTTTTTGTACGTCGTTATGCGATGCAAGATTAAAGAATAAAAGAGAGCCCTATTAATTTCGTTCCCGTATTTATATCATCCAGCTAGGCCCCTTTGGCCACACTTTGCCCGAAATACCTAATTGTAAAATAATATTTCTCCAAATTTTGTCTAACCGTTTTACACTTCTAGAAATATTCTCGCGTCACACGTCAACAAGACTATCACATCCACCTGTCGCGTGCTCGTGTATTCTCAAACTAACTATTTCGACCAATCATACATTTCAGTGACGTCTTAAAACCCCGCCTGTGATATCTCTAATCCCGTCTTATGCATATTTGATGTCGTATTCTAACCTTGCTTGAGTGGTAGAAAATCGATATAGCTGCCCGCGTCCACGTGGATGAGTACGTGCTTTGCGACAGTCGGTCGAACAATATTCCTTGAAACTTGTCTTGTTATGCTCCAAAATACATAGAAGTCGACTTTTCAAAACATGCAGGTGTTCAATTAACGAACGTTTAAAATAACATATCTAGGAGTTTTTTTTCATGGTATGCAATCCAACCGATATATTTGTTTGTTACCACGAAAGCTATTCGCCTTGGATTTATTGATTTTACATGCTCTTATGCATTCTCTGACGTTATAACCCCATAAATTAAATTACATTAAATTAATTACTAATTTCTATTGGCTTATAGAGCTGATTTTCTTTGCGAATCTATTACTTTCTAATCCCTAGTTATAAAATTATGTCAATACTTGCTAATTTAAATTAAATAAATAAAATTAATTTTGCGCGTATATTATGCTCCTTCTTCTATACAGGGTGTTTGAAATTGCATTGTTGACCACCAAATTTAACCCCTTAAAACCACTACAATATATATATATATATATATATATATATATATATATATATATATATATATATATATAAGAAAAGCAGGTTTAATGAGTCTTTAATTAATACAAAGTAAAAAGAAATTATTGGCAAGTGACTCAAATTCAGCCACGATCACCATTTATTCCAATAGAAAATTCAATATCAAAAAAATATTTTTCTTATTATTATTGTTTCTCCCATAGATTACATAACAACCATCCTCACTTTAGAATAATTCTTTTTAAAGCACATTTTCTAGATTTAATAATTATTGAAAGTATCTGGGCTTAACCATAACCTTACTGTAAAACCCTGGTCTAATAAAAGCTCATAGTAAACCTTTTTGAACTTGTGCTAAACTTTATTTTGCACTGAAAAACACCTAAAACCCATTTATCTTCTATATAAGCCGTTAATGCACAAATATTTTATAATACAAATTTCGACCTCCACATGTTTTTAAAATAATTCATTATACATATTAGATACTGAATTTCTTTGTCCAGAGAATTCACCAAAATACACCCCCAAAAGCACAGAATGCCATAACACCAAATAATCACAACAATAAATGTTTTTACAAAATTCAGTTACCTGGAATTTAGCACAAACAGGTATCTGCCATTAAACCATCGTTGACCTCAACGACTGCACGTACTAGAATCACCCCAAGTTGACTCACACCATTTGGGACAACAATCATCGATCCAAATTTTATTTCTCCAATCTGCAATAACTCCAATGTTCCACACATCAACTAAGTTCCATTTAAATCCACTATTCCATTTGAGTGCTCAACAAGCACCAGCCACCAAATTAAGAAAGCAATTTCTACTTACAGTGCATCATGCTTCAATTTTTCAAAATATATTTTAAAAACAATTAAACTGTTATCTCAACAGTTCACCAACTTGTGCACGTTGAAATAATTTCAATAAAATATCAAAACTCACCGGTCGCTCGACTCATGTACTAAAGTTGTTCGAAGTTTGAATGAAATTTATCAGAGAACGACTCACCGTCTCACGGTAGTTTATATAGACCAAAATCCCCCCAGACTAGGTTTCTTTCCGAAAACATACCACTACTACAAACAAGCTTTCTTGGTAAATTTGTACAACAGTACACAATTCTCAAAAACCCTCTACACAAACAACACTCAACCGTCGTCAATTCTAAATATCGTATCGTTAACTTTCAACAATTCAGTGGAAAACTGGCAGCCGTATGCTAACCGTCTCGAAAATCTAAGAATTTTAAATACAAAATAAACACTACTCCGAAAATCTAATTAAATTTTTCAACAAATGTCAAATTCGTTGAAGTCCCTCCCCAACTGATACAAACACGCGCATCTATAACACGCCTCACGAATACACGTATATACAGTCACCTTGCTCTATCTTACCTACAAAAATATTCTTTTTTTTTCCTTGCCAGTTAACAGTTTATTATGTCCTTGTCTAACTCGTATTTTATATCTCTTTTCCAAGTTTACAAGTATAAGAATATTCTAACGACATCTACACTCTCTCGAATACCATCCATTGCCTTTCTATATGTGTATTCCTACCAACTGTCTCTGTTTCTCATATGTTCATTATATTAGTCCTTATCTCTCCTAATCGTTTCAAAGTCAATGCATACCTAAACTTTGTCTCACCCCAATACATGTTAAAACACGGCCTTCCTATCTAATATCGATCCATTTATACAACCTTCAACACCCTATCTCAGTACTTGTTTGTTTGTTTATAAGGATCTTAAGCGTTTAACTAGAATCCTTAAAATAAACTATCTTCCCTCCTTTTAAATTAATACCAGGAACATTTTCACCGTTCTCCTGTTGCTAGAAATGAATTGTTTATTTGCACGTTCTTTCTTAGAACCTTTATCGGTTTATCAGTTGTTTATCAACAACATTTTCCTACCTTACGCTACATCTTTTCAAGGTTAACTAATATTAAAGCTCTATACTATGCTAAATTTATGTATGCTTTGTGCAATTAAAAAATTCACCCCCCTAAATTATTGATTTTTGCTATATACAGAGACTGAAAACTTTCGTATTACTAAACTTACAAGCTACTTCTTTAAAAATACAACTCTTTACCCTACGCTTTACGAAACTACGTTTTCTATTTAATATTAATGATTAATATTTACAGTTATTTTACACCGACGCTGTAAATTCTTATACTAAAGTCTTAAATTCTAATTGATTTTTATAGTCATGGTTTATCCTGCCCTAAATAATTATCAGACCTATCTAGCATCCATTGTACCCTGTAAATCCACAGTAATATATATATATATATATATATATATATATATATATATATATTGTGATATTATGTGATATATATATATATATATATATATATATATATATATATATATATGAGATTTGAACCTTGACGCACTGAAGAACCACTCAGATATAGACTTCTAGTTCGTAAAATGATTGATGAAGGAGATGGTGAGGGCAGTTACTTGTTAAAGATATATAAAATGATAATTAAGAGAAAATGAAGTTTTAAGATTTCAAATTGGGTGTTGGTGATTTCGTAAAGTAATTTTGAAAAGGATGTGCCAATGAAGTGAACTGCTGTTGCTTGTATATCATAAAATTTTGTTTAAATATTTAAAAGGAAACTTCACTGCCATGTGAATATGTATGTATAGCTAAGATTTGAAGTCACTTAGTACGTTTTCATTTGATTTGAGTTAGGTATAAGATGTTAAACTTTCACTTTCATTTGAATATGTACGTAAAGCCTAAAAAAAAAGTCAATTAGTATGTTTTATTAGATTTAAGTTAGTTATAAGATGTAGAAGTTTTATTTACTTTTCAGTATATAGTTGTAAGTCTATTATTAGTTGTAAGTCTATTATATCATTTGAATTTCACTTGTTGTTAGGATTAAAATATCAATTTATAAATTTTCGGCCAATGACATTTGTGTATTAGTTTACTCCAAATTAGAATTTGACAAGAGCAATAAGATCTATTAATAACAAGTTGGATCATAGAATGTTAGCTGGAAAAGAATTGTAAAAGAGTAGGCTGGTTTAATGTTTTAAGGGGCATCTCCATAGAGATAAGTGACAGTTGGTGGAAATTAAGAAACTGAAAAAAAAGAACTTTACAAACTATAGAACAAAAAGTATAATCTTTTTTGTAACAGTTTACGAATTGTATACCTTTTATTATTGTAATCTCCAACATAAAATTCAAAGTATGAAAAATGTATTTGTGATATTCAAAGTATAAAGGAACTGTTGATATTAAAAAGTGATAAATGCAAGAGTCCTTGTCATTGTCTTATTATTGGCCATTGGATTTCTGGGAGTATTTTTGTGTAGACAGAGGAGTTCCAAAGTGGCGCTATTAGAACGCTGGAATTGCTGAATTTTTGGTGTCGAGCACGGTGTTGATTTCACGGAGCTGAGTTTCCTGATAAGACCAACGACGATAAGTATAAGTGTCTCTAAAGATTTTTTGGCGTACCTAAAACCCTAAAATAAAAGGCGTAAATTCAGCAATACAAATTTTTAAAACGTACTTATCCACAGGTAATAAGAACCCACATCTGGTTAGAATCGTTGCTGTAGGCAGTGAAGCTTCATTGTTCAGCAGCAAGACGTTTCATTGGAAGTTCAGGTTGTATTATTATTATCTGTGTCATAGTTTAAACACTTAATCCGTTATACTCGATTGAAATCTTAAACTATTAACTAATATAAACTGTTTTACTGTGCGTATTTTTCAAGTAATTGTTTGCACTGTCACATTTAGAAATTGCTTTAGTAGAATTAACTAGAGGTCATTTGACTGGCAGTGCCACATACATCTGTAAATGGTTCAGAACTCACGCTGTATGCAGATATAGATTTATTCACAAAATTAACCTGAGATAAGAGTTTCATTGGTCGAGGCGCAGATTTAAAGACCAAATAGAGAAGTTAGTAAATTATTAATTAAAGAAAGGAAATTATAGGGCAATTTGGTGCATTGCTAATTTGCTCATATATTATAATTAGTCAATCGTCTAAAAGGGGGATTATATTATACTATCATGATATCACTATATATATATATATAATGAGATATTTCATAATTGTTTGTATAATTTAAAGTATCTTTCAATAAGTGTCATGAAGTACTAAGCATTTGGCATATCATAAAAGTTGATTTGTTATTAAAATTTACAATTGAATCATGATATGGTCTACAATTACAGTCACTGAGATACGTTTTCATTTATATATTAGTATAAGATGTATAAATCCATTTATAGTAATATGTCGAAACTATAACACAAGTCAATTATATTTTTTTACATTTTTATTTGTGAATATTACCTTTTCATATATAGTATGTAATATATTAGTTAGTAGTCTATTATATCATTGATTTCACTATGTTAGATTAATATATTTATAAATTGGATGACTATTATTATATTAGTTTATCAAATTAAATGTATGACAAGCATTGTTACAAATCATCTCGTAGTCGGACATAGCAAAATGTGTTGCGAGTACAAGAGATGCTGTTTAATGCTATATTACACGTGCCCATCGTTAACAGCATAGGACTGATTGGCAAATTTGAAATTATGAATAACATATGTTTATGACATTGAAATGCTCAATAACATTGACTTATAACGCACGACAAACTAATATCAATGGTTAAGATCCCGTCACATTCAGACTTAGTAACCTCATCTTCTGTTAAACATGTTTACGCTACAAGAGATCGATTAACAATCTTTCACTTACTTGTTACAGATATGGACCTCGACTAAGGGACTATGTAGTAACATAGTTTATAGAATATAAAATGCTCATGTAACATGTCTTAATACGGGACAAACAAATCAATGGTTAAGATCCCGGCTCACACAGCACAGAAGCGATGCGAAAATTATGAAATACATCTTGTGCTCAATTGCATCTACATATTCACGATACCCAATCTATATCAGCAAACTGATATGATACTCAAAATTTTCAGATCAAAGAGGTCAATTATGTAAACAGACTATTCTTGAATCGTACCATATAAGAAATGATGACAATAGTTTGAACTTTAAAATAGACACGCAAAATCTTAATAACATTTACGCTCTACTATACAGTTTTAGCAATACTTAACCTAGTACCATCTTTCTACATTCCTCGTTAAATTCTCAATCCTTAAATTATTGAATTTCATATCACACAGTTGTATTACCGGTTGGCTCACTCATATGCTGGCCTCGATACGATTAGCAATTGTTTAGTATAGACACATTAAACTCATCGTTGTCAAACTAATACCGATCGTCTTGTTGTACTTACACTTTTTAATTTTATATTTCTGTTGAATCCTTGAAAGTATTTTAAAAACTGACGCATGTATTATGCAATTTTAAAATGTAATAGTTACTACCATCCGTTTGGATTAAATTTAATATCTAAATCAAGTTTCTGTAAGTATCTATGCTATGCATTAACTGTTATTTGTATTATCAATTTTACAGAATCATGATTATGGTCTAAATACAGTCCGAAACGTCGATTATAAACAAATGATTTTCATTTACATATAAGCACATAATTGTCCGAACGAAACTCAATCCCAAAATTTTTTTTTTTTTTTTTTTGAACAACCATACCTTTTCCTATAATATATATTATAATATATATATATATATTATATATATATATCTCAATATATATATATCATATATATATCACTATATATATATATATATATAGCCTATGATACGACAGTCGATTATTCCTCAGACTTAATTGTTATGCCCCGACGTTGGGCCGTCATTTTAATTTATGCTATGATCCTACACGTGCCCCATCGTTTGGGCGACCATATAAATTATTGCTATGAATAAACAGGAATTTATCGTGGACCGACCTTGTATCGACCAATAACAAAACTTGATGTCGATAACGCCTTACTCGCATATCAATGGCGTATTCAACTTATAACATCCTCCTCACCTTTTTAATATTATCAAATTACACTCCCATAAATTTGGTATCAATTCGCACCTCGACTAGCTTTTATTTTGAATTATAAAATGAAGTTAGTTAATTCCATATAATAAACAAATATTATGTACAGCTTTTGAAAATTATTGATAGATACACTTCTTCAATGCAATTACATAGCCCGTTGTAAATCTTATTTATCTCAAAAATCATATGTCTTCTCAATCAATCCAAAGTCACCAAGAAACCTATTGTTTTCTATTAAACATAAGCCTGGAACGCACAAAATCCCTCTTAGTCATATTTACGTACTGTTCTACGTCTGCAAGCTTCGTTGTTGACTCCGTCACACTAATCTTATATTAGATTAAGTAAATTCAACTATTCAATATTGTAAATTCAACTATCAGAAAAAATGTCTTAAAACTAAAAATCGAACCTGGTCAATTTTCTTTGTTATTTTCTTCTCGCAACCAAAATTAATCGACGCATTCCATTATCAACTAGAATTGTTCCATTGCATTATACCATCCATTTGGATCAATTATTCTCCACGCAATTCAGAATCTATTATATACCTCATTTAAAATATTATCTATCCACACGCTTAAATTATTACATTGTAAATTATCGTGTTCAATCACCCTTTGAATTATTGCTTGTCACACTTGGACTTATGACGCGTGTTTCTCACCAGCCTCAGAATTGGATATTTATTCTGCACCTAGACTCAGAATATCACTTTAAATTATTATATTATGTTGAATTATTATCGTTCAATACTTAGAATCATGTATTGTCCGCCTCCAACTCAGATTCTATTCTCACCAGCCTCATGAACACTGTCATTATCCGCCTCAGACTTAGATTGTTCGCTTACCCAAACTTACGTAGCTCTATTATTATTATGTTTTATGCTTTAAATAAATTCAAAATCTTACTTACGTTTAATCGGCTAATAGTAATATTCATCTTCGTCGCACTATGCTGTCACTTAAACAATTGTTACTTTTAAATATTATTCTTACACGTTACTCTATTGGTTCAAATTGACGCACCTTAAACAGGCCTTTGTTGAGTCTGAGCAATTGAGCTCGTTATCATTGTCGCTGTTAATATATGATAGATATCCCACTTTCGTCTGTGGGCATGGCTTACAAGCCCGTCGCTAATTTTAACCATTCAAGTCTATATATCATTTTCATACACTTAAAGTTAGTATATATATGATGTAACATTCTCAGTCCTCATACAAGTATATCATAAATATTTGCATTGCAGCTGCTTCGTTATACAGCCCATGCGGTGTTTTGAGAACATATTATACACTTTTCCATATCTGTACACAACTATCTGATGCAATTCGACTTTCATATTTTCATATATGCTTATTTATTTACGCATTTTTGAATCACCTTTACTTATCAAAATTGTTAATTGTTTATACGCACTTACACTATCGCTTTATCTCCGTATTATCATAACTGATTGGAATTTATTAGTGAATGCGTGGTCAATTTACACCTTGATTATGCTTACTTATAAATACGCGTGCTTCTACGAAAATATTGTTATTTGCATGACCTAAATTAAAAATTTTATATACCAGCAGACCTGTTAAATATTCGTTATATACTTAATGCATGTATTACCTATTTCTATGCTAACTATGCGTCTTATTGTTACTATTTGCGTTAGCTTAAATATACGTATACTCTATATACAGGGTGTTGACTTATACAAACTATCCCAATTACTCAATTTTCTCAAATAAATGCAGTTTTCTGCTTCCTATTGTAATTTCTGATTTCTACATGGCCATTGCTATAAAATACACTTAAACAACCCCTTATCACAGCAATATATGTTTATCTCTGATTAAAGTATTTTCATCAATTGATATCATCTTTCAAACCAACATAAAAAAAAGTATAATAAATTTCATATGATAGAATATAAAATATATTGATCAAAATTAGTTTTATGTAGAATTATATAATACAACAATTATTAGTAAAATTTACATTGAGGATAGAAATATATCAAAATTTAATTGATAAAAATTTTATGAATGTTTATTAAATTACACAGTTTCTTTAAAATTATAGCTTTTTCAGATCTTGATAAAGTCGTTTATATTAAACACTTCATTTCATTTGTATTAAACCTATCGTGAATTTACACCTATCATCAAAAAAAATATAAAAATAAACATTTCATATAACAGAAAATATATGTTTGACTAACTTATTAATTGATAAAATTATTTAATGTAATCAATCAGAATAGGAGTATCAGAAGTATGTAACAATATTTAGTAAAATATAGTGCCAATGGACTAAAAATTAAAATAAAATCAAATTATAAACACTATTTTGGTTTAAATAATTGTTTAATTTTTGAGTGAAATGTCAATTGATTTCTTTGACAAAAATGTAATTTTAAGGATGACATTGATCAATTAATTATGACATTATTTGTTTCTATTTTTAGTTTAGTAATATGTGATGTATTTGCAAAAAGAATATATTTGTATGGTGGGTTGCATAATAATAGCTAAATTGTAAAAACATATATTTTTTATAAATTGATTTTTGACTTAAATAGAATTCTATGTGTAAGTAAAATCATTATAGTTAGTATATATATTTTTTTATTAAAAGTGTTTAAGTATGAGTAAACTGTATGTAAATCATTGATGTCTTCTTTGTGATTGATTGAATTTTGTTTTTGGTTAATATGAAATGATTCTAAATAAAACCTTTTTCTGTAATTGTTTTTATATCTAAAATTTTTACGTTATCGTAATTGACTGTGTGTTGTATATTGTGTAAATGTATTGAAAGAGCACAAGTGGTTTTTCCTAATTTTGCACTTTTATGTTGTATCATGCTATTTCGGAGCCACTGTTTGGTTTGGCCTACGTAAAAAACTTTGCATTCACATCGAACCTTATAAACTAAATTGCTACACAGAGCTTTATTTGTTTTATTTTTTTAGTAAATAAGTTTCCAACGGACTTAGCATTTGAATTTATTATAGTTACAAGAGGCCGTTTTAGTAATTTTTTTAGTAGTGGGGAAAGATTAGTAATATATACAAATTTCTTGTTAATGACATCAGTAGGTTTATTTTGATGTCCAAATATGATTGTGTTGGTATGTAGTAGTTTTGATAAAAGTGGTCTAGGGTAGCCGTTGTTGATTAAGATTGATATTAGTTCTTTCAGATTTTTTTCTTTAAATTTGGGTTCACAGATAAAGACTATACGATATTTCAGTGGTGTTAATTTTTTGTTTCATGCTATGATCGGAATGGTAGTTCAAATATCTCCCCGAATTTGTAGGTTTTTGTAAATATCAAAATTGATTTTGTCATTGTTACGGATAACTAGTGTATCAAGGAATGGTATTGATTGGTGAGATTCTAGATTCTGGAAGTGAATTTCAAATGTTCGTTAAAATTGTTAAAATGCTGAATGGTGGTTTGTAAAAAATGTTCAGGGAGTGAGCTTTATTCCAAGACCTAAACCAAAAACTTTTCTAATTTAACTAACGCTCAAGAATGATCAAGAAGCTTTTATATAAATATATATTTATATATTTATAATTACAAAGTAAAAAGGCATTATTGGCAAGTGACTCAAATTCAGCCACGAGGGCATCCTGTCGACGCGTTTTGTCCCCAATTGGGGCTCATCAGGACAGGAGTAGCAAAGTTGTAATATTTAATACACACACATTATGGGAAGTACAGCATCACCTAGCTCACAATTTGTGCCTTTGTGTCATTTCACCTGACATCGCAGGCTTTTAGCAACAGTCGGCACGGAGGAGATCCGGCTCAACTGTCTTTTTCCATAGCCAAAAGTTATAATTTAAAAGAAAATAGGTTTAATAAGTCTTAAATTAATACAAAGTCAAAAGGAATTATTGGCAAGTGACTCAAATTTAGCCACGAGGGCATCCTGTCGACGCGTTTCGCCCTAATTGGGGCTCATCGGGACAGGAAGAAGTAGCAAAGTTGTAATATTTAATACACACACATTATGGGAAGTACGTGTCGACAGGAAACCTCGAGAACGAAATTTATTTACAAACCTTTAAGACATCAACATGTAAAAAAAGGAAAACCAACTCGTATAGAGCAAAACATTTATTAAAAATATCTCGGAGGATTTACATATTGCAAAAACCTTCGCAATAATAATTAATACCGGTCTTTAATTACCTTAACCTAAATTGCCATTTTAATGCTAGTATTTATATAAAACAGAAATTAGAAATGTCTTACCAACCTTTTACTTACACACTGTCCCAAAATAATGCTTGACAAGTAATTAAAAAATAGCAACGATAAATTTCAATCAGTAGCTACGCTACGAGTCGAAATGCAGTTTTACTCGTGGCTGAAAAAATATTAGCAAACGTCACAATTAACATAATGTATTTTAAATTTTCATACAGTTGGAAAACTAGATCTTAAAAATTGATATCCGAACAATAAAAAGCTGTCTTCATTAGTATATTCCGCCAGTTTGAGTGAAGTAAAATAATTTCAACACCGTGATACCTCCATTTGTGCAATGAGCAACCGGGAAAGCTTAGTCAAAAAACCCAGACAAAATTCTTCCTGATATAGGCCATCTAAGCGACGTATACCCAAAATCAATTCCTAGAAAACTAAGTGAATCAAATTCAGAACAAGCAACGGTGAGCGGAGTAACTCTTCACTTTCCTTGACCAGTAGCTGGTAGCAAATCATTACCTGATGTAGGATATATGGCTATACATATTAGGTAGCATTAATCGCCATAAATAATTTTGTTATTGGAAATATTCCATCTCTCAAAGTAACAGCTTAGTACAAACTAATTTCCGAATTTCATGTTATAAATCTATCAGTAAATTTTCATAGAAATATTTCTTAATTCGGATCAATACACTCATTAGATCGATCTAAAATAAAAGTGTGACAACGAAAAAATGAATACACATTAGAAACTTAAAACTAACAACAACTGATAACGCAAAACCCATTTTATAAAACACGTCGCTATATGAATGTAATGTTTCCGAAAAAAATGCTTTAACAATCTAAAGCCACGTTTTTAAACGTATTATAATCTTTAAAGAAAATACCAGATTTTAATATTATATTGAAAGAGTAAATATGCTATACTTAAATGATAATTGCATGTACTAATAAAACCTATTAAAAAAATGCATATATTTAACTTTTGATAAACAAAAAAAGTTTCCATACTTTGTTATAATAGAACCCTAGGTTTAGCACGTTATCGAAATAGAATAGATTCAAAATATTTAACTTTGTTAATAATAATAATAATCACAAATTTTAAGGTTAAATCGAAATAAATTCAAAGTTCCTTACATTTTTTAACTGAATATTTAATAACATTCTATAGGATGCACGAATCGATTACATAACCGAGAAAACTACTTTTAAATTAACTATGCGCCAAAATATTTTATTACATGGACGGATTGTAACAATTTCTTAGAATTTATGAAATGGTATAGAGGACAGTAGCAAAGTTTGGACCAAGGGCAGCAAATTAGGTAAATACGGCTCTGACAAAAGAAAAATATCAAAATTGAACTCATTATTTTTTTTGTTATAATTATTTGTAATGCACCATCTTGTTCTCAAAGACTTAAAGTAAGTATTTGTTTCTATAGTTAAATTGTTTGAATATGTTATTCCTTGTAGGAAATTTGTAGTACTATACTTAAGGCTACTACTGTATTGAATACTAATAAATAATAAATACTACAAATACTAAAATTTATTGAATCAAGGCGAACTAAAGTTGTTCGAATAAATAAATTTGTCGCTTACGTTCCTTCTTTAGCCAAATTTAGTTAGATGGTTAAAGCGGAATAATAGCATGTAGTAATTAATAAATAAGGTCTTAGAATATTTACCAACCCCTATTAACATATTTAAGTAGTCTACTTCATACTGAAAGTATTGCAGACCTTAATGAATACTGAAATAACTTCTGTTTAATACTTCCTTGAGTGTTCTGAATCAAACGGAATGCATAATTTATCAAGCTAACAAAGAAATTGAACGTCGGCCAGATATAAATTGAAATAAAGACGCTAATTTTCTGTTCTGCTGGCTCAGGTATTCTGCATATCAAACTCTTGAACCGTAAAAGTAAGATAGTTGCTTATTCTACAGAAAACTGGTTCGTGTAAAAATAAAACCTCATATAAAGGAATTGATGATGTCTGGAAGTTTCTGCAAACTTTCGAAGAAACTCAAGAATGAAAGTTGTGTTTTTGCTATTTTCAGGACTGCCCGACCCTCGATCATATTTTTATTAACAGAAATTCTACGTAATTAAATTGTAGTTGATCGATTTCCATTCAAGTAAAATGATATGCATAATTTATAGGTATGTAAAACGAAGAAGTGTGGAATGATGTTCTCAACCCCATATGTGTATAAATAGATCACCGATCACATCCCTGATACAAAGTTCAAACATCAAAATTTAATTAATTAGATTAAGTATTTAAATATCGAAAAGTTTAACGTGTAGAAAATTTTATTATGTCATACTAGTTCATTATTGTGCTTTTACTGCTTAGTTACCAACTACATAGTAGTGTACTTTATGCACTTAATGGTCCGCGCAGGCATAAAGACACAAAAGAAACACTTTTTGGTTAACTTATTATAACTTTTATTAAAATAATTACAAAATATGAACATTGTTGTGTAATTATCTAATTAACATTACTATTCGAATTCACATTAAGTGACAAATTTGGAACAATTCGCTGATAGTTATATTTCCTACAGTCAACGTTGATTCATTTTTTACCTGGTTATAAAATTTCTGTAGAGAAGGGCTATATCCAGAAGGTGTCCGTGCCAACATTCTTGAAACATCACTTTTTGAAGATAAACTTTCCTCTAAATATCTCTCAGCAACCGATGTACTCTTCCATCTCCATGGCATGTTCAACGTGGTCATACTAGTTCCTGCATTAGCCAAAGGAGCTGCCGATGTTCATAACAAACAGTGACCTGTATACTTTTCTAAATCCCTTAAACCCAGATATTTTGCAGTGATGAACGGTATTTTTCCAAATGTGCAACGACCCTGCCTGTAGTTCAGAAACATCTTTTTTTTCCGAAATCGATTAAGAATGTTTACGTTGTCAGCTCAAAATCAAGTGTCAAAGTACACTATTCCAGTATACGTCAAAACTCTGTTCGGTGTTGTTTTTTATTCTCAATTTAAACACTATAATGAACTCCAACAAGCAATCTCACAAAGTATGGACAAGTGAATTTTTTTATTAAAAAATATTACACTTATGCTACTTACACGTATAGTACAATAACTATGAGTTATTTATGTTGACAGTAATGTTGCAATTTGTACGACCATGAAATAGCGGCTGAACTTTTCCAGAAAAGCTGGATGCACTACTGCTGCCTATTGGTAGTAATTCTTCTGCACACTTGTCGGTGTATGTTTTTTTAAATAATTTATTTGCTATGTCTACTTTATTTGTGTAGGATTCACTTATATATCCTTTAGCAACGTTTGAGGATATCCACCCCTCCAAGCCGCTTTAATGCAGTTAAATCTGCTCCAGCGCTTACCTAAATTGTGGTGGAGAACCTACGGAAGCTGTGCCCTGTGCATTCATTAGCATTGAGTAAATTTAAATGGGTTGCTACAATTTGAGATACTTTTCCAAACTGATGAATACCCACTACTAGCTTGCAACCTTTGCCTTTTTAAATATTTAAAAAAGAAACGACAACTTTCAAAGTTCTGTGGACGGCGTGCAATATATTTCAGATACAAAGGCATATAAGTTTCGTTTATCAGAAATTATTTTGGTTTTTCGTTTAGTATCCCGTATTCTAATCAGAAGCTTTGACCCCAAATCTTCTATATCAGTCAAATTTAATTGGTACAGCTCTTCACGACGACATGCACCAGCAACACCAAATATTAGGACGACCTAGAAGATTCAAACTATATAAACATCTATCTGGTCATTAATAAGGGGCCGATTCGTAACGTATCTTATTCATTAAGTATATGTCATCCGGTGCTTAAGTAATAAAAGCTTCAATTTGTTCGTTGGACAGAATCTTAAGACTTTGTCGGTTTGTAGCCGTCAGTCATTTTGACGTATTAAAAATACATGTAATTTGCAATACTTTGATATATCAATGTCGTTTTTAGCAATAACGGTTGCTTTTAGCATAAAGTATTTTGATCACAGCGTAGAAGACATAAACTTGGTAGATAATTTGGAAAAGTAAACAAGGATCACATTTTCGGATCCAGATGTATGCTTTTCGTAGCAAAAATCTTTAAGACGTTTGCAAGTGAATTCATATTTCCCTTGGATTTACTGGGCAATAGGTATAATACTACATTTTTAGCAGCATCTACCAAGTCTGGTGGTGGCCCAAGCACGTCGGCATCTTCAAAACTGTCCATTTTGCTTTTTATTGATGTTATAATATTTGCACTTGCAAGTAATACTAAATTCGACTTTTATTACAATAAATAAACTGCGTTTGTTTGTCTTGATTGTTGTGGAAATGATTTCATAAGTAATTAGATTTTAATGCAAAAATGTAATGCATCCTTTCACAAACTGATGCACTAATAGTTCTTAAATTTTCAAAAATATTAATGCGACTTTAGAAGAAATAGTATGTGCACCTCATAGTAAAAACACATTCCTGGACCCATAATGCCGGTTGGCCTCGGCTAGTGCATCGGCCAACAATTTGCATTGTCGCCCGGGAATGCATTGTTTTTACTACTAGATACACAATATACTATTCTGAACAACCATACAGCCGTTAGGGCATGTAATTTCTTATGTGTTTCAAGCTGTACGTTTCGTCTTCATCAATAATAGTTAAAACGGGCATTTTATCAGTGTTCGTCTCGGGTACATTTACATGAGAACTGGTTTTTGATTATCTATGTGAGTATCTAACAAATTTCTAAGCTCCTGTCGTCGACATCCACCAGATCCGTCCAATAATAATGCGACTTTCACATCAAGAATGAATAAACTTTAAAATATTTTTTCTGGACAAAACTTTATGCTTTTCTGTGTGGTACCATTTTGATCTCTGGCTCAAACATTTCTTAACTTATACTGATTGGCAGCGTTAATAATCTTTTTCACCATTGAAGTCTTTAACATTCAATATTTGTACCATAAGGAACTGGGAGGAAATGTTTTAGCGAGATCACCGAAGTATCCAAGCAGCACAGCAGTATTATTGTTTTACACAGTTTTTTGTCATCCAATTTAGTAATTTGTTATATTCTTTGTCCTAGACGTCTGTCGATTTCTTCGCTAGTAAGTTTTGTGTTACTTTTCGGTTTTTTTTACAATTTCGTCAGAAATTTTAGAACCTTACTGAATTTTGACCTTCTAAGTTCAACAGCTAACAAAATTTGTTTACGCCTACAAATACGGCATCTTCCTAGCAACGATAGTGGCCGCTATGATAAAATGAAGGCAAAATTAAATTGTAGGATTTGTCTCAATATTATTTACAATATAGATGCAATAATGAACTTAGTATAACATAAGAAGTTGTATGCACCTCGGGTATCAATAAATGTCTATGTCCTCTGGTGACTTAGTAAACCTTTGGGTCAGAGACCCGCGGGTTTGTAACATCGTTGCCCTCGGGGCATAAATATTTACCTGATACCCAGGGTACATAAATAACTATTAGTCGTCTAAGGAATAAATGGACCACCGTTATTTCGTTCTTGTTCAAAAAACCCTATCAAATTAGCTACAAGCAGCTTCCCTCTACTTCCTAAACGCGAACCGGGCATGGTTTATTCCACCCAGACAAAAATAACGCTAGTCTGTTCTGAAAAGAACAATTTTAAATGCAAGCAAGAATAACACAAAATGCAGGACATAAACTACTCAAGAGGTTAATGACATGAAATAAGAACTCCAACAAAAATGTAACACAACCAATACAAGTAATATTAGTTGTCAACAAATGCCTCAAATGATGGCGGCAACATTGCAAAATTTGCAAAACGAGAAGGTAACTTTTTTCTGGAGTTAGAATAAGACAAAAATATCATTTGTAGTTGATATGGCGTGACGTCATTTGTGACGAAAGTCTGTATAGAGATTGCGAGGACTATATCACAATAATCTGTGAACACCGAAGTACAAGCTTAAACGACATTTTTGATGTGAAAGCAACGTCCGATTTGCCGGACGGTTTATCGCATGTGGTAAACCGTGCCGCAACCGCATAGTGTGAAAACGCTTCTGAGGCTGCACAAAATTGTAAAGTGCACTCGTCACTCTAATTCATTCCCTCTAAGTTTGCAGGATTATTATTAAAGGCTAAACGCTGTAAAGTAGGACATTTTTTTAAAAAATATTTGAACTGCTTCATATTAGAGATTACTGTTGTTAATGTCAATCTTAGTATTAAATTTTTAAATAAATTTTTGATGAACTGCTGCTGAATTTTGTATACGCCGAACATGAATAAAAAGGGACTTCTGTGCATATCTAACATTGTGGCGCCATAAGATTTGAAACAGCCATCCTGTTAGCAGAATAACAACAGCACAGGGCGATGTTTATCAAAAATTCCGTATAACTTCGTGACACAAAAACTGAAGTTGGACTGTTTTTCTTTTTAATATTTGTATCTTTAAACCTGTTTGTATTCGCAATGTTTTACCGAATAAAAGAAATAAAATTTCATGTTATTGTATATATTTCTTACAGCCATTGTAAATAAATTATACACATTTGTTGTCTCTATGCAATAACAAAATAAAAGGTGATCCCACAAAATTGTGACCAGAATACCCAGAAATCTATGATATAAAATAAAAGTCATTTGAATTCATCCGCGTTAAAAACAAATGATATTTTCGTGTATAGATAACGTTTAACTTTATTGTAAGAGTTTTAAATAAATGCAAAACCTTAAAGAAAACAAACGCGTGTTTTAATTATTTTTCTGTGTGTAGATATAAAAGCAAATGCGTCGAATTGAAAATTTTGAAATCGGAACTTTTTCAGTGCAGTTAAGTCCAATGGAAATCATATTTTTATAAACTCCAAGTGAACATAAAAAAACTATCAACAAGAATTTAAGGATACAAACTGCAGGTATAATTTTTTTTTGTAACTTAAAAAGACATTTCCGAGGCGTCTTGACCCTTACCAAAAATTCTGTTTAACGTCGTTGATCAACTTAATTGACACGGGCCAATATAAGAATATTTCAATTATCCACGAAAATTTTAAAGAAAATGTTGTGACTTACACATAATAATAATTTGGGGTTCTCTAACTATTAACAAGAATTATGTGAAGATTATTTTAATACGTAAGTAGTGATAAGATAATTTTGCTTTTAAACTTAAGCTGTAAATTGCATTTATAGGCATTATGCATATCTGTGTGCGTAAGCAAATTTTTTATATAATGTGTGTAAAACAAAGATGCTTTTGAATGTATTGAGGATTGTTCATAAATTTTTCTTGAGATTTCATTGTTTTAATTCATTTCTGTAAAATCCACAGCATTTTGGTCGCTGGTTAGCCAAAGAAGAAAAAGGGCGCTGTAAAGTAAGAACTCACATTTTCTATTAAGCAAGCACCCAATACATGTTTATATTATAAAGGGCGTCCGTACCTGAATATCCAGTGCATAATTTGTGACGTCCAACGTCAGGGCAGTTTTACCAAGCATCATAGCAATATATAGTATAGCGCATTAGATAATTGCACAAAGCAATAGAAGGTTAAGTTGATGCATAGTAACACACAGAATTTAAATTTGTATAATTTTTTGATTGTCATCATTAGTCCTGGTGACGTAATCGGGAAACGCATCGGCCACAAAAGCTGAAGATACAAATTTGAATTCTGCAGTGGGACCTTATATTTTCCATCTTTCAATTACTAGCTCAATTTGAAATGATCATTTAGATTTTGAATAAAGGTCAAAGTTATTATTTCATCTGAGCAACTATATGCGTGTATGGTGTGTGTGTGTGTGTGTTGTGTGTGTGTGTGTGTGTTTGTGTTTGTGTTTGTGCGTGTGCGTGTATATATATATATATATATATATATAATAGGTAGTTTCTCGAATATATATATATATATATATATATATATATATATATCTGTTGGTTTCTTGGGATGCACTCGTTCGTAAAATAAGAACTATAATGTCAAATTGTAACGTTTATTCTGACGTTTCGGAATGAATATTTTTGCTTTAATCATAGAATAATTACCATGACTTAAAGAACTTCTACATTTAAAAACTAATACATAAATTACAGTTATAACTTTTGACAATTTTTCAAACATCACTCAATTGAATTATAAATGAGTTTGATTAATTCTATTATATTTTCAAAAATTATCTAGTTTACAATATTCTAAATATGACATATATCAGTTTGATTTCTAAATTTATAAATGTCAAAAGAGTGTATACATTTTAAAATGTTAATTTTAAGCTTGATATGTTTTTATATTCATTGCTAGTTACTTTTGAGATATTTTTACGCATTTACTAAAGTAAGTAACTATTGTTCAAATTATTAATTTCACTGTCATGTACTATTTTAGCTTCTGACGAAGGGGACAAATTCTCCGAAACTAGTAAAGTAAATAAAGTAAAATTGATTGAAACCTTTAGTTATATAAGCAATTCACCCAAAAATACCAAGATCTTATTCAATATTTATTAAATATTGCTTATTAAAGAAGACTCAGTATATATATATATATATATATATATATATGTGTGTGTGTATGTGTGTGTGTGTGTGTGTGTGTGTGTGTGTGTGTGTGTGTGTCTGTGTATTAGCTAATAAGATGAAATAATAACTTAGACTTTTATACAAAACCTAAATAATCATTTCAAATCGTGCTAGTAATTGAAAGATGGAACATAAGGTCCCGAACAGGATTCGAACTTTTATCTTAGGCTTTCACGGCCCATACATTTTCCAATTACGCCTCTGAGACGAGTGACGGCAATTGTAAAATTACCGCGTTTTACACAGCGGCTGCAGGTTACAAGTCTCCTCAGCCTGCTAGACTTGCTTTCTGCATCGCGGATGAAACATGAAGTCTAACGCCAAAATCTCTTATACATAAAGTACGCGGAACTTAATATTATCTACGGGTAACGTAGGGTTATTTATTTACAAAACCACTTTCCAAATATCAAATGCAATTTATAAACCCAAAATATGTTATTTGTAAAACCAATCACAACAATTTTCTTTTAATCACTGTTGACAATAACCAAAAATATTTTACATACACCTTCTTTTACGGGTAAATATCTTAATTTCATTATATAAATGATTAATTATTAGAATAGAGTTTGTAGAATAAATTATACAATATATGTGACTTTTATAAAGATTTGCCTTAATAGAATATTTCCCAAATGTAATTGCTAATTTATCTTTATCTCATCTGAAAATAAACTATTTTATTGCTAAACATAAACGTATCATTTGCGACATAAAATCAAACATCGAACACTCTTACTTCGTAAATAAAATCAGACAAGGTGAAGCTTATAACTATGAAATACCTGCGTGCCGTTCATGTGTTTTCAAATGATCTAGTCATAATGCGACTAGTGACCTGGATTTCTGTTGTATCTAACTTGATTTTATATTATAAATTTGATTGTTTCATTTCTTAGTGCTACATCGAAATTTCATTGTTTAATATAAACGTAAATACATACCAACCAATGCTTTAAATGTGCTTTTTATTTTATAATAGTTGCTCAAACTAACAGCATCTAAGAATTTATAAACTTATTTATTTCATTCACATCACAAAAAGTGTATAAGAACTCTTAAGGATATAATTTATTTTAAATTTCAGTTATTTCTTAAAGTAAATATCCGAATTGTTAGATATATAAATTAATAATATCAGTTCGGTGGTATAGAGGCCGATATAATCGCAATGAAATGGATTAGACTGTTCAATTTTCGTATAAATCGGTTATATCTGTTATTTTACTTCTATTTGATATTATATGGTAAATTACGAAACTACGTGGAAGGTCATAGAATTAACAAAAATCATTGTAAGGCAGAGTGGAGAGGGACCGTTTGATTTGAATTTCATGTATGGCGCTAAGAACCCTAGGGCCGGCCTTAGAGAAGACAGTTTGCATATCAATACACTGCGGAATCATTGGAAAATCTAAAAATACAAAAATATCCGTAAAGTTACACTTAAAAATCAAAATGTCGATATATTTCAGTATAGTTGGTCTCAAATATTAGGCACCACACCACATTGTAAAATCGAAAAATTTTAAACAAATTGAATACCGAGCCACAAAATCTATTACCCTTGAAGATAGCAACTGGCTATTGGTATATCATTCATAAGATTAAAACATGCGTTTCTTTATATTATAAAAGCAAGCGGTTGTTTAACTTTGGAAATTTTTGCAATCATCTGCAGAACATCTTCAAAATGTACCTATGCAGAGCTGTTTCAAAATCTCAGCGATCCTGGGATACGCAATGAAGTTAGTGAGAAACCTTTAGAAAAAGATAAAACACGGTGTTTTCAGTCCAACTTAAAAAACATCACAATTCGCTAGAATAACCCTTAATGTAATGTCATGTTATTAATGTGTAAACAAATACCTAACCTTACTACTAATCTATGATAAAGGGCAAGGCGTATTTACTTTTGAATTTTATATTACTTCTTGGGACTAAGCGAATTAATTAAATAAATCATATAAAGAAAGATTACGGAAATTCGCTATATGGTCAAAGTTACTATTCCTTTCGAACAGGAGGAATAAACTGTCAAGATAAAAACCTGGAAAATGAACTTAAAATTCTTCAAATATCATTAAGAACCACGTTTGAAGTATCAATTTTTCAAATACATACAGAGTTTATAAGTGTGGATAAAAGCCATTGTGGAATCTGCATGAAAGGATTCAGCTGAGCATAACTTAACGTAGAGTTGATTTCTACGGAACTTCAAAAAATTTAATTAGAACAATTTATTAAAAATAAAACTTGGAATATAGGTAGTAGTTTATTGTTTGAATCTTGAAAACTATTGGTAACATCAAGCATGGTTTTAACAATAAAGAAGAAATTCATAGTTATTGAGACATTGTAGATTGCATGCTTGTATAGTAAGAGTAACTGTAGTACAAAAAGTTATTTTTATACAAATGTTTCAGTTAAATAAACACTCAGCTTAACAGTTTGGGCGAAATAGTAATTGTATTCACTGCTTGAACTTCACCCTGAGCTATCTACATTATATAGTCATAATAATTACTTTCGAGAGCATGATTGAAATTTTCATACAACTCGTCCATGATTTCAAATAAATTTAATAAAACCTTAAATATATTATTTAGATCAGACACCCAAGTAAAATATTAGTTATTAATACTATTAAGTAATACAATAATGTTGCTTATTTAAATGAATAACAATATGCACTACAAACAAATTGAAAATGCCTTATAACATACACAATCATATTGCACGTTACTGTAATGGTTTGCAACCAAAATCATCATCACTATCATCATCAGGCAAACTCAAGTCTGGTTAACATTTATTATTAGTTCTTCTATGTCGTCTATTGTATATTCCCTACTAAGGTATTCTTTTTCTGTTTTCTCTACACGAGAACAAACATTACCCATTTTTGATGACCAACGGTATTGAACTTATTTTCAGCCAACTTCCATACATCATCTAATTTAAAAGTTGTGTTATTTGCAGGAACATGATTTTTTACCATTGCCCATATTTTTTCAATAGCGTTGAGTTCAGAATGATATGGGGACACTCGCAACACTGTGTGACCATGTTGGGCTAAAATTTTATCAACAACATGTTGCTTGCACGGAAGCTTATGTTGCTTAATATTTTCAATAGTTCTGATTTTGTATCTTTAAGCTGAAAAGGTATGTTTCTTTTCAGTAACCAACACCTCATGTCTTATTTTTTCCAAGTCGTAGTTGGATTTGGTTCCTCGGTCGCATTATGATATGATGCATTATCCATCACTAACACAGAGTTTGGTTCAAGGATCTGTAATAATTTATCTTGTAACCATTTACAAAAATTTCTATGATTCATTTCATCGTGATAATCACCAGTTTTAGGTCCAGACTATGAACCGCTCTACTTAGGACATTAATCTCAGCCAGAAACATGTGCATTTTTTAGCGCTGTATTCCTAGTTCACGACTTGCCGCTAGGGAAATGTAGGACGATATTTTCATGCAGTCTTATGGAGCATCCGTTATTTTTCTCATAAATAATTATAAATTCAGATTTTATTTAAAATTCCAGTCATTATGGAAGTTGAAATATACACAAATTCTTAACAATTATCAATTTACCACTCCCGTACTCCTATAAGAATTTCAAATTATTAAAGAATCAAAATAGCATGCATGGAGACTGTAACCATACATAAATAATATTTATTCAAAGCAGTTTTAAAGCATTTTATGATACAAATACAAGCGGCTATGAAACAATAGCAGGGGATGTCGTTCATCCGGAGAAAGAATGTTTTATCTCTTGTAACACTAGTTTCCAGGAGATCAATTTAAAGTTATTGTTAGTTTATGTAGTTAAGTCTTATACTATAAATTAGAAATTTTAAGACTTTAAAATTATTTAAATGTTTGGAGTCTTAAGTTGTAAGAATTTGAAAAATAAACTGGTTTTGAATGTAACATAAAACAAAGATACCATACAGGGACAAAACAACACTTTATATTTTATATCTATAGATAAGTTATAGGCCGCAAATTTTACACACTATTGACTATCACAACTATAAAGTACCAAATCTGATGATCTTAGTCTAATTAGACCTCACAATTTTATAAAAATGCGATTACAATACTAATACGCCATAAGACGCAATAGAAAATTGACCCTACTTTTCCCTAGCGGCAACAATATTAACTAGAGATTATTTGTCACAGTTTTACAGTATTGCAAGGATAAGAAGATTAACGTCCTAAGCAGAAGGGTTCATAGTCCAGACTTAAAAATTAGCAATCCATTCGAAACAAAACCTTTTTTGCCGCCAGCATGTATAATAATTAAACGTTTCCCTTTAACTTATGGTGCTTTTGAACATTGATTTGAACCATCGTCCCACGACTTCGATACAGTATGTGAACTGTGCAGGTAAGTTTCATCACAATATATAATATTTCTTCCTTCTGATAGATATTGTTGTACTTTTCGTAAAAAATAGATCGTTTTGCTCGGACTTCTGGTTTTTTAATTAAGACTTTACGATTGTCTTGACACTTCTTCCAACGAAACCCCATTTTATGCACCAATCGTCTAAACGAACTGATTTTTCCACAGAAATTAATTCCTTCAGATTTGAAAGTTTCAAATACAGCCTGCATTGTAGGTTGTTTATGGTGGGTATTCGGAAATCGATAAATAATTGTGCGCACAATTTCTTCTTCAAATTTATCTAATGTAGACTTTGGACAACCTTTCTTGATGGTTTTCTTGGTGAGGTAAATTCGATGGTAAATTGTAACTTAGCACCAACTGGCTGCAAATTGTTTTCTTTAATAATTTTCTTAACAGTTGTTAATCTAACACCAGTTGCTTCAGACACTATTTTGCTCAAATTGTTCAGCAAAATCATATCTTGGCCAGCATCCTTCTGCTCTTTCATATAATTGTAAAGATTATATATAATCTCACGACCTTGGCTATGAATTTTTTTTGAGGATCGCTCATAATGAAGTAGAATCTCACCTAAAATAAAAAAATATGCACTCAAGAAATATTAAATTTAAAAACGTTTACTTACAATTTCAAAATAAACTACGAAGAGCAGTCTTGAAAAAGACTGTTTTATAAATATTATTAACAAAGGAAAATTAAACAAAGTACATAGAACAGAAAGAAATAGGCAGGAATCGCAAATGTCAAAAATAAGTGTCTAGAATATGCAGTTTCGGCTCGGCGGTAAGTTAAGACCATAGATTAGATAAGGTTAATATAGATACGCCACTCTCATAAAAGAAGCACGTGACTTTTTGTTACATTAATAAACATAGATTTAAGCAAAATAATAAATATGATTTATAACATAGAGTAATCTAATAAATATAAATATTCATATGACAACATTGATTTTAAAATTATATTGCAGTAACGTCAACGCTATTGGAGCCATGACTATTATTCCACAATACTATATTTTCATTTTGGTCTTTAGTTTTGTCAGTAATATTTAAAATTTCTGCGCAGGTTGCTGAGATTTTAAAAAACCTATAACTTTATTATTATCTATATTTTGCTTATTGTAACTTTTATACAGCATGCAATGCACTAAGAAGCGGTTTCACACTACTCGGTTGCGGCGCGGGGTTTACCGATGCGGTACCGCTTACACAAGTTTTACCTTAAAATGATACGCTTTCAGATTAGTGCGGCGCGGCGAAATTACCGATGCAACTTGCGGAAACCGCAGACAGTATGGATATCGGTCAGAAGCCGGACGGTTTTAATACCGCACGGAATTTAAACGCCTATAAAGTAAATGGATGTTTTCACACTGGCCGCTATGCGGCAACGGATTTAGTGGAACGAGGTTGCCAGATAGGTGTACTTAATGATTAGCAGCGTAAAAGATGTTAAGGAAGCGATACAATTAGGAAACAGTTGAGCTGATGGATTTTATTAAGGGATACACTCAATATCTTCGATGCTTAATTGTACGTTCTTTGATTCAATAGTGCATTAATGTTAAAATAATTACACTTCTCTCTTCATTATAAATAAACTCATTACTACCCACAAAATCTGTCAACGCCGAAGTACAAGCTTAAACGATATTTTTAGATGTGAAAGAATTCTATGGTGCAACGTCCGATTTGCCGGACGGTTTATCGCATGCGGTAAACAGTGCCGCCACCGGATAGTGTGAAAATACTCTAAGGCTGCACTAAATTTAAATTGTAAAGTGCAATCGTCACTCCAATTCAAACATTCTAAGTTTGCTGGATTATTATTAAAGGCTAAACGCTGTAAAGTAAGAAATTTTTAAGAAAAATTATTTAAACTGCTTCATATTAGAGCTTACTATTGTTAATGTCAATCTTAGTATTAAATTTTTAAATAAATTTTTGATGAGCTGCTGCTGAATTTTCAATTACTCCAAACATGAATAAAAAGGGACTTCTGTGCATATCTAAAATTGTGGCGCCATGAGATTCGAAACAGTCATCCTGTTAGCTGAATAACGACAGAACAGGGCGATGTTTATCAAAAATACCGTATAATTTCACAAAACACAAAAACTGAACAGTTTGACTGTTTATCTTTTTAGTATTTGTATCTCCAAACCTGTTTGTATTCGCAATATTTTACCGAAAGTAAGAAATAGAATTGTCGCACGTAGATTGTGTTTTGCTTAATTTATTTCACAGATTACTTGGCTGTGAATTTTGCCCTAGGCGTATAGTTAGTTAGCTAAGGAAAGTACAAAGTGAAAGTCTATGAGGATCTGGAGAAAACTTTTTACGTAAGCTAATACATTGCTGTGAAAACTTTAACACCTACAATCGATATTTGCGGCTAGTCCTTGCTTTATAGATCCCTGTACATGGAAATTCTATTTAACGTAAATTCAGGGTTTAACGGCGATTACTTTGTGTAATATCATAAACGCCTTAATGCCCAATTACATAGTCGATTTGACTTCGCAAACACGCGACGAAGAGTTAACTTCTAATACCAGGAATAGAATTACATAATAGCACTTTCGGTCAATATTTTGTAAATCCTTCGTATAAAAAATGTTTTGACAAGAAGTTGCTCATAGTAACGTTTGCTTAAATCGGAGTATATTCTATATTTGCTATTCAGATCACAAGGTCATTTATGACTATTGTATAAGAACCACGCAAAAGACTTAGTGGGTTTTTTAAAGCTTAACAGAACTCGTTGTAAATAGTTTTCGGACCGTCTGTCTCTGTACCAAGATATTAACACTATGATATAATTACGGGTAAAAAGAGCATTACCTTACAAATTTTTATTTGCCCTGAATGGGCGGGGACCTCGTGACAATTTAACTACACTCGTGGAAAAGTGGGTTCCTATGGAAGAAACTATAAACGAAAAATAGAAAAGTTCGAAATAAAAGTAATAAATAAAAATGATAAATAAAATCGGTTGGAATGCAAACAAACTACGTTACTATATTCACTTACCCCGAAAGGCTATTTTCTTTGTCATAATTGAGGAGCGACAAACCATCTGTCACAGCATTCCCTTTTGATATTATGTTACACGAAAGTAGGTTATTCCACATAGGTCTTTCTTGCTTCAGGTTCCTGAATTAATCACACTATACGTACCTTTTTCTAAAATATCTTAAAACTCTGTGTCGAATTTGTATCAAGAACAACATCTGCTAGGTGATATTGCGTTTCAAGCGGTCAATCTTTGCTGTGACTCCGGTCATTGGGGATGCGTGCAATAAGTACATATATTATTTACTAATTCAATAGCATGTTTTAAATATAAATAAATGAGTTATCAAAGTAATTCGACAAATATCTTCACGTCACACATTGTCCACTCTGATTAAGTTTTGTCACTGAGGTAACTGGACATCCCTTTATAATAACCTAATTTTGTTATCGTAAATCATAAATAAATGCAACTAAAATGCAACTTAAACTTAACCTTTATTGACATTAAATAATTGTAATATACATACAAGTATACTTTTAAAAAACTTATTTACTTAATCTCACTCTGGCTAGATATTACTAAAAGAAATTCTAAAAAAAGAACATTCAATTATATCCATTAATAATATTATCATACCAACTTTCCCGTTTCTTATATTAAATTACATGACAATATAACTTTCAATTTCTAGAAATGCCATTAATAACAAACATAGAAAACAGTTAAATACCAACTTTTCCTTTTATGCTTACATGATTTATTTAAAATAATTTAAAATCAATTCCTACATATTTCTAATATTTTAAAATGATAGGTTAACTAATATCGTTCTGTCACTAAATCATCGTTCAACACAATACCCTTTTTCATGTTCGATTAATCTCCTATATCATAGATACAATCATTTACATTTACAATCCACCCGTACATAATTAATAAGTATAAACATAAAAGTTTACAATTACGCCCGTTTTAATTAATCGTTTAAACAATTAAGAATATCCAATAAATATCAACTTTCTAATCTTTCACCCTTCACACAACAGCTCTCTTAACTCAACACAATGTAATACTTTAAAATAAATGAGAGGGGGTGGGGTGTCTAGGTCACTAACAACTCTACATAGGTTGTAACAACGATAATTTAACAAACATGTATTGAAAGTGTTCTGCTCGTGCAAGCGAAAGTTAAAAAAGAATAAGTTGCGCACCGCGTTTTTTTCCTAGCAAAAAATCTAGTCATATTACATCTTAAACTTGAAGCTGTGTTTCCCTAAAACTTTCAACTTTTTGCCCCTCCCTCCTCCTCCGTTCTACTAGCTCACATTTTGACATTTTATAATTAACTGTTTGCTGATTATTAATCACACTTCTTTTCTGTCGAGGTTTAACTAACGTCATTTTTCCCACTATAAAGCCCTATTAATTGCTGCCAGAATCTGGTAATACAATATAACAATTTCAGTCTACCCTGAATAAAAGTTTTTGTCAGGTTATTACGTACCAGTCATATTTTGTATTGTCCTTAGTGGTCAGGACGATGAAATTTGCCTATTACACGTTATCTTTTCATATGATAAGCATACGATGCGTCTTGTAATATTAGAATGTTTTTATTTGCGGTTTTATTTTAACTAATCGTCCTGGATTACTACGCCTACAGTGTATTTAAATGAAGTAATGCTATACTTATTATGTGAATTAGCCCTACAAAAACTTGAAAATCATGCTTAATTAACATTAAATATGCGTAAAGTTTATCATGCAAGGTGAGTCCATATTTTAGTTTGTCAATTTGAGTTTACTAAATTTTCCTTTCCCATCTAATTATTAGATAGCATATTTGAAAGCATATTTGAAGGCAACGGAAACCACCATTATCTCCCAAGTACACAGCGTACTTAAATTGTTACAAACATGATGGCATTCTCTGGGGTAAAAGATTCCGGAGTTAAAATAGTCCCCATTCGGATCTCCGGGAGGACTACTTCGGAGGATGCGATCGGAAAGTTAAAATAAGGGTCGGGAACATTCTGCGAGTCGGAGCGTGGAATGTTAAAAGTATGAAGCAAGTAGGTAAGCTAGAGAACCTAAAATCGAAATGAATAGGTTATCACTAGACATAGTAGGGATCAGCGAAGTTCGGTGGCCAGAGGCGGGGATTTTTGGAGTGGAGACTTCAGGGTAATTCATACAGGAACAGAGGACGGAAATTTGGGTGTGGGGATAGTTATGCGGAAAAGATAGAATACTGTGTGAAAATTACCTACAAAAGAACGAAAGAGTACTCATGGTTAGATTAGAATCTAAACCGGTAAACACAGTAATAATACAAGTATACATGCCCACCTCTAGCTACAGTGACGAAGAGGTAAAAGCCATCTACAAAGATATCGAAGACATATTAAGATACGTAAAAGGACATGAAAATTTAATAATTACGGTGGATTTTAATGCCGTGGTAGGTGAGGGTAGGGAAGGAGCGGTAGTAGGTTTATTTGGTTTAGGCACGAGAAACGACAGGGGAAATAGGCTGGTAGAATTTTGCGACAAGAACAATTTAATCATCACAAACACATTGTTTCAACATCATGCTAGAAGACGATATACGTGGAAGATGCCAGGAGATATAGGACGATATCAAATAGATTACATTCTTGTTAGACAACGGTTTAGGAATCAAGTAAAAGACTGTAGAAGCTACCCAGAAGCAGATATAGATACTGACCACAACATCGTAATTATGAAGGCCACACTTAAATTTAAAATCTGAAAAAAGGAACGGAAAAGGGCACTTGGACTTAGAGAAACTAAAAGATAAAGATATTCAAGTAAGATTCGTAAAAAAGGCAAATGAATTGCTGAATGATATCGGGAAAATATCTGAAACTAAGGAAGTAGAAACAGAATGGAATAACATTAAATCCAGCCTAGACATGGCGGCCAGAGATATTTTGGGGTATACACAAAAGAAAATAAGAAACCATGGATAACAAAGGATATCGTGAATTTAATAGAAGAAAGACGAAAATACAAAAATAAATCAGACGAAACAGGAAAACAGAGATACAAAACCATAAAATGGGAAATTATTCGAAAATGCAGGAAAGCTAAAGAACAATGGATTGATGAAAAGTGCAAAGAGGTACAAACAAAGATGGAAATAGGAAAGACAGACGAAGCATACAAATTAATTAGAATGAATTTTAGGGATATAAAACCGTATAGCAAAAATATAAGGGACGCACAAGGAAACGTCATTATAGAAAACGTAGAGAAAGTGGGTAGATGGCAAGAATATATAGGGAATTTATACGCAGGAGAGGAACTAACTGCATTAGAACAGGAATCAGACACTGAAAATGATGACTTGGGATATCCTATACTTAGAGACGAGTTTGAATTAGCATTAAAGAGTCTGAAAAATGGTAAGGCGCCGGGTACAGATAAGGTGCAAGCCGAAACTCTAAAAGCAGCTGAACAAGCAGTAACAGAACGTCTCTTTCAACTTGTAAGCTATATGTATGAGACAGGCGAGATACCCAACGATTTCAAACGTAGCATCATAGTAACTATACCAAAAAAGGAAGGCGCGGATAGATGTGAAAATTTTCGAATAATAAGTGTGACAGCACACGTGTCAAAAATATTAACTAGAATTGTGCAAAGACGAATGGAAAAACGAGCTGAAGAAATACTAGGAGAAGACAAATTTGGGTTTAGGCAAAACAGGGAAACACGGGAGGCTATTTTAGCTCTGAGAGTGATAATGGAGAAAACAATAGAAAAAGGGGAAAGCATGTATATAGGGTTTGTAGATCTGGAAAAAGCATTCGACAATGTAAATTGGAAAAAAATGTTTGAAATACTCAAAAAGATTGGAATGAGTTATAGGGATAGACGAATAGTACATAGCTTATACAAAGAGCAAACAGCAGTAATAGAATTAGAGCAGGAACGTAGAGAAGTAAACATTAGGAGAGGGGTGAGACAGGGATGTGCCCTATCCCCATTGATTTTTATCTTGTACATAGAAGAGGCAATGAATACTGTCAAATGCAGGAAGACATTTGGAATTACTATGCAGGGACAAAAAATTGAAATGCTTAGATTTGCAGATGATATAGCGGTATTAGCGTCTAGCAAGAAAGAGTTAGAAGCTGCTCTTAATGAAATGGAAACGGTTCTAACAGAGAGATACGGTATGAAAATTAACAAAACTAAAACTAAAGTTCTAGTTTGCAAAGGTGGGGAAAATAAATCAAAAGCAAGAATACAAGTATTTAACACGAACTTACAAGAGGTTAAGGATTTCTGCTACCTAGGAAGCCAAATAACGCAAGATGGAAAAAGCACAAAAGATATAAAACAAAGATTAGCACAAGGTCGTGCGACATTTAACAAGAAAAAGCAACTACTGTGCTCAAAGACCACAAACATAGAAACAAGGAAAAGATTGCTTAAAACACATGTGTGGAGCACAGCACTGTACGGCTGTGAAGCCTGGACAGTAGGAGAAGCGGACAAGAAAAAGGTAGAAGCCTTTGAAATGTGGTGTTACAGGCGTATGATGAAGATATCATGGACAGACAAAGTTAAGAACGAAGAGGTACTAAAAATGGTAGGGGAAGAAAGAAATATGTGGAAAACGATAAAAAATAGGAGAGATAGGATGATAGGCCACATACTACGGCATGAGGGAATAGTGCGAAATATATTAGAAGCAGAGATAAGAAAAAAAAGAAGAAGAGGCAGACCGAGGTTAGACTATTGTACACAGATAGTAAAAGATGTAGGCTGTAGAGGTTTCAGGGAGATGTGTAGGCTAGCCCAGAATAGAAATCAATGGAGGTACGCATCCAACCAATCCCAAGATGGATAAACTAATGACGAAAAGATAACTGTGCTTAAACATGATGATTATTATAAGTAACTACAAGAATTGGTTGGGCAATATTCTCGAATAATGTTAAGTGGGTGAAAGGATTTACTGGAAAACCATTATTTCGGCAAATGTCTAAGTGTTGGGGGATCTTGGTAGCCACAGGTTGCTTAACCTCCTTCACTGAATCTCGGTAAAATAGGGTATAAAATTAGAAAACAATAGAAAGGGAACGAGCTGAATACACATACTCTCTGAAAAGAAGAAAAGAAGAAAAAGAAGAAAACCGCCAAAAACACAAAATCAAAGTAGCTGCTTATATAACCCTACATAAAAATAACTGAGTTGCAAACGAATCCGTGACTTTCAGTAAACAATGGATTCCATTATTAAAAGAAATAACAAAAGAAATAACAAATGAAAATCAAATGCCCACAATATCTAGGTAGCATTGCAAGTTTTTCCTGGGTTTTCCTTGCAATATTAACATGAAATACAGCCTACATACATGATTTCTATTTATACATAAAATAACTAATTATATAAAAATAAGCATATTAACAATCCTTGTAAAACAGCATTGGTATCTGACAAGTATAAATCCACAATAAGGTTACCTCAAAACCATATACAATCTCCGTTGAACAGTATTGGTATCTGACAAGTGTAAACCCGCCATAGGGTCGCCTCAGATCCATATACAATCTTCATAGAACAACATTGGTATCTGACAAGTGTAAACCCACCATAGGGTCGCCTCAGATCCATATACAATCTTCATAGAACAACATTGGTATCTGACAAGTGTAAACTCGCCATAGAGTCGCCTCAGAACCATGTTAAAATCTACCAAAGAGGTAACTTAAATCATAATGAATTTTCCCCCTCAAAATAAATATAAAAAAACGACTACTTAAGCCTTTCAATAATGCAATCGCACACTTCTTTAATAACCATCCTCTCAATTGTATAAATAGAAACATGTTAAAAAAAAATTTTCCAATTCCAAGTTATTGAATTTATATAAAATTCACCAATAAAAATTAATCAGCTGATTTCACGTTAAGCGTATTGACTACCTAAAGAAAGCCGATCCCAGGTCGCAACACAAATTGAAGGCAATCATTCTGTTAAACTTTAAAAATTTTTGCATAGTATACTCAAACCAAATATTTCAAACATCAATAACTCAAAGTCACCTTCAATTTATGTCATAAATGTCAAACTGGAAGTTTTTATTATTATTTTGACAACGATCCTAGGTCATGGATCGAAACGTAAATAAAGTTGATTTTAAAAACTATGAGTGGTTTAATTCCCAAAGAAGATTAACCTGAATACACACGCTGTGTGAGAATTTCAGGGAACTATGTAGGCTAGCTCAGAATATAAATAAGTGCAGGTACGTGTCCAACCAGTTTTGAGATGGAAAACCTAATGACGAAAAAATAAGCGCAGATAAATCTGATGATTAGTATAAACAACTAGTTGTTGGTTGCGAAATACCTGCAACTAATGTTGACTGTGCGAAAAGATAGATTGGAAAATATATTATATCGCCAAATGGTTAAGTGTTGGGGGAACTTGGCAGCCACAGGCTTCTTACCTCCCTTCACAACCATTGAAGGACGGAGAAATAGGGCATATAACTGTAAAACAATAGAAAGTGATCGAACTGCATCTAACAAGAAAGAACATAGCCTATGAGGAAAGACAACAAACATAGAATAAGAAGAAAATTGTTGAAAGCATATGTGTGGAGCACAGCACAGTATGCCTATGAAATACGGGAAGTCTGAAATGCAGACAGAAAAACGGTAGCAGCCTTTTGAAATGCTGTGCTTCAGATGTATGAGGACGATAGCATGGACAGACAAAGATAATAACAAATAAGTTACAGAAATAGTAGGGGAACAAGGATATCTGGGGAAAAAGAGAAATAGTAGGGCGGAATACGTTCTAAGGCATTTTTGGGGAATAGTATGTGATATATTACAAGCAGAGATAGGAAAAAAGAGGTAGATGTAGACTTAGATCAGACAGTTATAGATGCAAACTGTGCATATCTCAGGGAAATCTGTAGGTTAGTTCAGAATAGGGAACAATGATGGTACGCGTCTAACCAGTTCTAGGACTGAAGACCTAATGATGATGATATTTGAAATATGATAGGTAACTAGTACAAAATTAAAACAATATAGATAACAAGAAATAAATAATTAATGTTTATAATCGTTAGCGAGTTTCAAGTTTCCACTCACTAATGCTGTGGAAGATATACTGCTTACCATGGAGTCATTGTATTTATGCCATGCAAATGAGTATGGGTGCCGATAGTGTGTTGTATAATGTTCTCTATATGTTGTCCCACTATGATTTAGTATTGCATATAAGTTTTAGATACATTCTTTCGAAGTGTTTTCAGCAGCATAATTTTGCATATTTAAATTATTTAATGGGAAATTCTATACGTAAATAGTAGATAACCCGTTAACTACGAATGAGTCACCCTATGGTCTGTGCGATTTTATCACATTTTGATCTCAATCAAAACCTGAAAGAATTGTTCAATTTTGATTGTTGTGGAATATCTAGAATAGTTATGTTAATAACGGCATATGCAAGTTATCCACTATTAATTGTACTGAAATTGATATTGTTTGGATTTTAAGGTTAGTAATATTATCGCTCCTGTTGCTATTATGTTCGTGCCTGTAATTGTTTCTGCGCTTAATAT
>JARFIW010000550.1:0-30418 GCA_036346225.1 Platerodrilus igneus | reverse complement strand
TTAAAGTTAACTTTGGGGTAGTCCGATTTTAAATCTGTTTGCAGATTCTTTAAAATTTGCTAACAAGATGTATCGCATGACTAAAAATTTATAAGAACGCTCAAAAGTCGCTACAGGTAAAAATCTTAAAATTGGGGTAGCTCTTTGGGGTGATGATACCTTAAAAATTCCTAGAAATTCGGGTAGCTGAGACAAATCTAATATTAATTGATACCAAACATGATAGGTTTATCTCAAAAGATGCATTGGTTAGACGAAGAAAACTATTTGTTAGTTTTGGAAGCAAAGAGCAAATTTTAGAGGTTTGAGAGCTTTAAAGGGGTAACTTTGTAAGGAGTAGTCCGATTTTAAATCTGTTTGCAGATTCAGATTCTGCGTAAAATTGTAGACTAATTAATGTATCGCGTGACTAAAAAAGTTTATAAGAACGCTCAAAAGTCGCTACAGGTAAGAAATCTTAAAATTGGGGTAGCTCCCTTGGGGGTGATGCTATCTGAAAAATTCTTAAAGATTCGGGTAGCTGAGAAAATTCTAATATTACTTAATACCAAACAAGGTAGGTTTATCTCGAAAGATGCATTGGCTAGACGAATAAAACTATTTGTTAGTTTTGCTTATAAAGCAAAGAGTAAAATTTAGAGGTTTGGGAGCTTAAAGTGTAACTTTGTAAGGAGTAGTCCGATTTTAAATCTGTTTGCAGATTCGGGTTGTGTGTAAAATTCTAAGCTAACAAGATGTATCGCATGACTAAAAAAATTTATAAGAACGCTCAAAAGTCGCTACAGGTAAAAAATCTTAAAATTGGGGTAGCTCTTTTGGGGGTGATGATACCTTAAAAATTCCTAGAAATTCGGGTAGCTGAGACAAATCTAATATTAATTGATACCAAACAAGATAGGTTTATCTCAAAAGATGCATTGGTTAGACGAAGAAAACTATTTGTTAGTTTTGGAAGCAAAGAGCAAATTTTAGAGGTTTGAGAGCTTTAAAGGGGTAACTTTGTAAGGAGTAGTCCGACTTTAAATCTGTTTGCAGATTCAGATTCTGCGTAAAATTGTAGACTAATTTAATGTATCGCGTGACTAAAAAAGTTTATAAGAACGCTCAAAAGTCGCTACAGGTAAGAAATCTTAAAATGAGGGTAGCTCCCTTGGGGGTGATGCAATCTGAAAAATTCCTAGAGATTCGGGTAGCTGAGAAAATTCTAATATTAATTGATACCAAACAAGATAGGTTTATCTCAAAAGATGCATTGGTTAGACGAAGAAAACTATTTGGTTCAGATGAAAGATAAAAAAATGGCTAGTCGAAGAAAACTTTTTGGTTCAGATGTGGGAGGAAATGAGGATGCTCATTTATCTCGAAAGATGAAAAATTTAAGATAGGTTTATCTCGAAAGATGAAAAATGGTTAGTCGAAGAAAACTTTTTGGTCCAGATGTGTGAGGAAATGCGGAATTCTGGAGGAAATGCGGTAGTGGGTTTCTTGATTTTACCCTACTGAAGGCAATTTATATCTTGTTGATGTGAATGAAGAAACAATTTTCAAACAGACAACTAACGAAAATGCTGTTGAAGGTATTAAAGATATTGTACGAGTTACACTTCAGGACAGTAAGTATAATATATCCATATGGAAAGTTTAGTCACATGTTTCACGGCCTACACGCTCGCTTAAAGGCCGAGGCGCAAAAAAATCTAGTTCATACACCAAGAAGTTCAACATTCGCTTTAAAACAACTACTGGGAGACATCAAAAAACACATGACAATGTTAACATCAATTGATGTTAAACATAATTATCGACTTGATCGTCACATTTAATAGTATTCTTGATATAATTACATCCGAATCAAGTGATAGACTAAACGTACTTGCAGAAGTTGTAGATCAACAGAATAAATTGGATGAAAATTGTAACACAACAAATTCTAAATAAAAGAGATCCTGTTCCAAAAGGATCGCAGAAAATGCTTGCTACCGAATGTTCGTATGTAACTGACAACAGACACGAAGTTGCAGTGTCAACTACACATGATGCCAAAGACGACAGCTTCATTCCATTAAAAAAGCGTAACAAATTATCCCTATTGTAAAGACGATCATATCATAATTAAAAAATTTAGTGAACAACCAACAAAGCAATTAAAATTTTGGAGCTTTTAGTGATATTCATAAGGTCATGCAGAATTTGAAATCACGGCCTATAAAACCATCAGCATTTAGTATTTAGAATAGTTTGTTAAATTTAGTTATAAAGGTCAAGAAGGACAAACGTACATCGAACGAAAATGCAACATTTATTGGTTTATCATCACGACGAGCACGGCACTCGCTGTGTGCATTATGTGAATCAATTTTAGTGCCGCTATTGATAGTGCAATTAGCGATTGCGTTATGGCAAAAACACCTAAAAACAAATAAAACGTAGTGTATCACCAAGCGCTCGAATATCCTCACACAAGTCTTCAAGTACAATAGAACAAAGTTACCATAACAACATTAAACCGTCTGAGAGAAATGGAATATGGTTATATTGTGCTTATATGGAATCTTTAGATGATGTAAATATGTTTTCCAATACAAAGACTGACCATTCCACTTGAAAGCGTCCGTATACCTTGCAAAATGAAAATGAAATCGTTCCTACTAACATCAAACCACCTAAAAGGTCCAAATTATGCTCGCCAAGTGCTCGAACGCAATCATCGAATGGAATATTATTTAAGGAGCCTTCGAAACGTAAAATAAACAAACGATATAAACAGGAACTGTTACATGACAAAATCAGCGAACAGCTTCACTCCATTAATCAAGTGAATCAATAAAAAATGACGAAATATTAAGAAACGTATGTTGTAAAAAACGTTTCAACGATCCCAAGTTAGACGGAGACCATCCTTACGTAGGCGTAGTAGAACTGAATCTCGGGGAATTAAATTCTGTAAATAAACAAGTCAAGACTATGATGGAAGTTTCTTTTCAAACTAATAATAAATTGATGTCACTAATCTTTAATCGCCGTCGTAGCCATAAACAAGCATCTTCTAAAACTAACGAAATTGCAGCCAAGTATGCCAGCAAGAATAAAATTGAAACTACACTTCGTAAGACGAATACAAGTGCCACCGATAATGATCTACAGGTCTCTCAAACCCATGCGAATTTGTGCAATTTTAAACGTGCTGACGTTGATCGTTATTGACTATGGAAGTAATCGGACAAACGTCGAACATGAAAAAACACAGAACTCATCAGCAATTTCATCTTTTCGTTAACACTGCCATTGTTAAAAATTCCAAACAGAAATCTATCTATGGAAAGTTGCTACATAACCAAACTGCTATCGCTACAAATGCAAGTGGTAATGTGAAAGCGAACAATAAAACCCTTAGCAGTGTAGTAAACAAATACCTAAGGCGAGCAGCATCTCGACAACATACGTCGTTTAGTAATTCAAATATTCAGAATGGCTTAAAACCTCCGCACAAATTAAACCTTGCATTTCTAACTAAAAATTCTAATATGGCTCGTGAATTGCCAAGTACAACAAACGTCTCACAGGAAGTTGTTTATTCTCCGTCCCAAGAATTTTTACTTCCTCGTGCAAGTGGTAAGTCTGTAGTGGAGAAGTCTGACTTTAGTTACAGCACCACTGACGGACTAAAAATTCATAGAAATATATTTAAAAGAGGAAAAAAACGTAAATTTTCCACAAACAGTAAACGTCACATTTTATCAACACATACAATACCAGAGCCCGTGTACCTTTTACCAATGCTAAAATGTTCAATTTATATGAAATTTTCGTAAATTCTAAATTCGTTGTAGGTTTCCAGTTAAAAAATCGGGAACTAATAAGAAGCGCACTCGCCTTAAAAGAGAATTGCACAAATTACATTACAAATAAGGATAGCGTTTCATTGGACAAAGCTCGATGTAATTATAACAATGACAGTCATTTTGCTACTTTTAATTTTAGGTTGTCATCTTTAGGTCTATATCAAGTTTATCGACAGCAAGAAATTCTAACAAATCGTTTTGGTAATGCCTCCATCTTCACCGATTGCCGCAGATTCCTATGTTCTTCAATTCAATTTCATAGGAAATTATATGTCGTTAGTGCCTTACAATGGTCAACGTGCTCACTAGGAAAACATTCCTATGGTAATTGTAACTAATACGATCAATAACGTGGAAGCATTTAAAATTGTTGCTATGGGAAGACTTAAAGTTATTGTAGAAAAGCTTGGAAATAAAAGGCATGCTGCAGTCGTTGCAGTGAAGGAGTCCGACATAGAACCATCTGATATCCTTGCTACGGAACGGTTCGAAGTAGTTGCTGTGGAAAATGGTGTAGTGTTGTGGAAAAGCCTAAACTCTGTACTGTTGAAGAGCATGCGATCATTGCTGTAATCTGGAATAACATCGTTATTCGTAAAGAGCTTGAAGAGGTTGATATTTTTACTGCAATCGTTAACAGTAATTCCCTAAATCGTTCACAGGATACCTATAGTTTGAATTTTTTAGATTGCGGCAATACTAATTCCAGTATTTCTTGCCGAAGTAACATAATCAATTCGTTGCTTTCAGTAATTGATGTAGACGATCGTCAAACTAATTCGAACAATGCTTTACAACTGCTTCGAACTCGTATTAGAAATCGTTGGTGGAATAGGCCGGAATAAGACTTTAACCAAAGTGAATATAAAATAATCAATACAGTTCGTTTAAATACAGGCAAAGCCGACTTAAACGATAGTCAAAGTAATTTAAAAAACCAGTCGCAAAGTCTTATTAGGAATCCTAAGCGGGATAAGAACGATTCAGAAATTGTCCTTGATGAAATTAAATCGCCTACTAATAAAATTACAAGAATGGAAGAAAAACAAGAATGTCTGTAGTGAAAGTGCTCAACTTGTTCGTTTCAATTGTAAAATATATACACACTCCAAAGATACGAATTGCAAAGGTATGCGCGTAGCTTTAAAAACTACACTAAAACGAAGCCAGATGATACTCAAACAGCTTTGACGCAGTCGTCCCGCAAAAGGAGGAAAAAACGTCCCTGGAACGATATCAGCAACGAAGATACGGTTGAAACCGAATTACACGGTAAGAAATTTGCACTCGATAACTCCATTAAAAAGTGCAAGCTCTTCAAAATTGATACAAATGTCAAAAGTTATACAAAGAATTTTGCTTTACAACAGCAGTAGGTAGGTAGGGCCGGTCCTAATTCAAAACGAGTTCAGACGTATTTTCCATATGTAGAATACACGTGCACCGTTTTGAATTAGGATCGGCCCTATATAATTTCAATGTAAAATAGTTGTGAAAACATGAATTCTTATATACATTCAATGTAAAATACTTGTGGGCACGTTTTGAATTAGGATCGGCTTTATATTACTTTCAATGGAACATACATACTTCAAAACACACGTATGTTGAAAAATGTAAGTGCAGAGAAAATGTGTGTAGATGTTTTGAATTTGGTTTTCTAGCGAGAAGTTATAAAGTATGACAGATGCAAAATATCGCATTCAAGTCAATTGTGTTTAATTAAAGTGGATTCTGATTTATGTTTAGAGGCTGCAAATACACATGGGCCGGTTTCAATTCAAAATGTGTTCACTCTTGTGATAGGTTGAAAAGTGGGTTGGCAAAGTACGCAGATGGTGGTAATCTGCTATATAAGGAGATTGCTCCTAATATTAATTTAATTAGTCAAAGGAAAGCAATATGGATTTTAATACTCTTAATAAAACCACATATCGCAAACCTTATGTAAATTCAAAAGATCTTGTAGTGAATAAGAGGTTTGAAGTTTTAAAAGTGGAAACAATCAAGACAAAATATGGAGAAAGAGTATTAGTGGAAACAGAAAAGTTCAAGAGTACATTGCCATTGAGATATTTTGAATACCTTCAAGCACATGGAGTGAAACAATTAAATGAAAGTATTGGCTCGAACAAACACGTATACATATCTAGTAAGGGATTGATCGGTCTAACTGTCAACATAGAATTTTCAGAATAATATGTCACTAATCTAAGAAATTAGTTTATTATTATAATAATATACATCTTGTTCTTTACTGTTTAAATTATTATAACACATCTAAGTCGATTGTATAAAGAATGATGTATCAAATTAAAGTGGGTTCTGATTTATGTGCGTTTTACTTTGAGTTTACTACCTTGTTTAGAGAAAGTCTTGTTTCAAAAAAGAAACTTTTATAAAATACTTTTTTATTTTACAAATTGTTGAATATTTTGATCTAACTATTTATAAATGAAAAAGTATTTATTAACTCCCGATCTTGAAGTATCTGCTGCTCCCTCGCTGCTAGTTCCTCTCTTTTTTGCTTTATTATTTCTAGCTCCAAATCTATACGACGCAGTAGCTTCTCTCCGCGCTTTTTAAATGCGTTAAGCAACTCTACTATGTCATCTTCGTAGGATTTGTCATCTTCACAGCAAACAGCCATATTAGATTCTGTACATAACTTTTTCATAGCCAACATGTTTTTGTCTGATCTGTGAGCATAACATAAAAGATTATTGTAGGTTCACCTTTTCTTTTGTATACTACCTGATGTTTCTGAGAGGATCAGAGTGTGTCAACGATCCGATGATAGCCTCAGAATTTCCAGAATGGTTTTTTGATCTAATGTAACTTATAAATTAGTAGTGTTTTAAAAACACATGTATAAATGTGAAAAAGCACTTACCGTGATATATCTATTACGTCACTATCAAAAATAGCAGCAGTGTCGAGTTGAGGCGAATAAGAACCAAAAACTTCTTTAATCAAGTCTTCGTCAGAATGTAATATAATTTGCTCTAGAACTTTTACGTTGGTATTACATTTTTGATTGTTGATAAGTTACTTATTTTTAAAAGTTGCTAGTAATAGTAACTAATAATTATACAAGAGATCTGATTGAATACTGTTGGTAAAATCCACGTGAAGTATTTATATTAAATAATAAACTGATCTGTTAGAAAAAATTAAAAAATTGCATCGTTTTCTGAAAAAATTCAGCTCTGTAATCTATTCTAATGAACAAAACAGTATGTAAGCGAGTATAATTATACCTCAGCAGAAATAATGAATTAGATTCATTGTATGAAAAAGAAATTGCAATGAAGGCACATAATAAAAAACCTAAATTAGATTAATTTCGTTTTAGATTACCGCTGACATAATTTATATGCATATATAGGTAATTGTGTATTTACGCGATTTTATGCCGTATAAGAAATTTTTTAAAGGTACTGCTCAGCAGAAATAATGAATTACATTCATTGTCTGAAAAAGAAATTGCAATGAAGGCGCATAATAAAACCTAAATTAGATTAATTTCGTTTTATATTACTGCTAGCATAATTTATTTTTCATAAAAAATTAACAAAAATTGACTTTATATGCATATATAGGGATATAGTAATTTGTGTGTGTGTGTATGTTTACGCGAATCATGCTGAATAAGAAAAATTCTTTAATTCTATCAACGTACTGGAAAACGTTCTTCTTAATATTGGGTTTTAAAAAAAACCATGAGTGCGTGAAAATTATTATATTTTTCTTTAGATTAAATTCGTTTAAAATAATGCAATGCAAATGATCCTTAAATAGTAATATATATAGAATAAGTTTTAGATTACCGCTGACACAATTTATATGCATATATAGGTAATTTGTGTGTTTATACGGTTTATGTTGAATAAGAAATTCTTTAAAGGCACTGTTATATGATAAAAAACTGCAGAATGTTTTTTTAATACAGGGTTTTTAAAAACCATCAGTGCGTGTAAATTATTAAACCACATCAACGGTTTAAACTGAGACATTTTTTTTCAAATTTGCTTTGTTTTTTTATTTAAAGATTTTATATGTATCCATAACAAAATAGCGCTGTAATGATAAAGTATTTTCTGTACACACATCATAAATCAAAGGTCGTATAAAACGTTTTTTATTACTATACTGCAAACATGAAGTGTTTTGTAGTAAACGCAGCTGAATGAAAATTGATGTTGTATGCTAATTTTTTTTATAGTAGTTTTGCTTATGTCAGATGATATTTTTGTATAAATAGTAAATAGAGCTATAAGCATATTAAGTAGTGTATTTGATTTGTATATAATCATGAATTCTGAAACCGTATCCGAGATTAGTAGCGCTATTTTGAGATTAACTGTAAAATGCGTGAATCTAATTAAAACAGCGAATGAAATAACGAAACACATTTTAATTATCAAAGCAAATATTAGTATATTGAAGCTTGCTAATAGAAATAAGGTATACGAAGACAATCGACAAGAAAATCCTAGTAGGCTGGAATCTAATTTGGCACATCTTAAAAGCTACCTTGTACGATTGAGGCACTTGAAACGCTCTTTAGAATATCGTGGTAAAGGTGTTGATGCAACGCTTTCTAGAGGTCATACTTGAAAAAATTTGATTTGGCATGATGTACAATCATGTTTTGGAAGTCGAATAATTACGGGACTTATTACCAATTTAAGTTATAGAGATCCTCTAGTGTTCTTAGACAAGGCTTCGCTAGTTTTAAACGCAAGATTGTTGCTTGCTTAAAAAAGTCAATGTTGAAAGTTAATGTAATATTTGCCGCTAACTTTGTTAAGCCTACCACTGGCAAAATAGATTTGAAAACGTTTCCTACTGCAAATCGTCACATCGATATAAATACCAATCACAAGCTGTGGTATAAGGAGAACGTATTGAACAAGATTTCAAAGCGATTAGAAGAATTTTGCGAGAAGGATTCTGGTTGGGCAATCCAAGAAGTTTTACACTTGAAGGTAAATATAAACAATCATGATCCACTTAAAGGAGGGTGTTCAACGTTTATACCGGTTCCGGACTTTATAAAAAAAAAAAGCTGTGGTAAATGTAATAAATAACGACCAACATTGCATTCTTTGGAGCTTGGTTTCCGCTTTATATCCTGCTAAACAAAATAGTCAGAGAATATCTAGCTATCCACATTTTGATTCAGTATTACGCTACAATTCAATTTAGTTTCCAATCACATTAAAAGACATAAAAAAAATTGAGAAACTTATCAATCTCGCAATTAACCTATATTGTATAGAAAATACTAAAATACTAACATTTTGTTTAAGTGAAAATTTTAAAAAAATTGAACCTATTAATCTGTTAGTTTTAAATAATGATTCCTTTCAATATTCTCGTCCGACAAATGCTAATGAGAATCACTTTCATTTTACTTGGATTAAGGATATGTCAAAATTATTTGCAAAACAGTTGTCTTCACATCACCATAGAAAATTTTTTTGTTATAGATGTTTAAATAATTTTAGTACAGCAGCATTACTTAAGCGTCATTCGAATTATTGCGAAAAACAGAATACTTGCTCAATAAGATTACCCGAAGAATCCGAAAAGTATCTAACATTTAAACATTTCCACTATCAAGAAAAAGTATCATTTGTAGTTTATGCAGATCTCGAATGTATATTAGAACCATGCAATGATTCGTAGATAATACTAAACACAGTCTCTTACTAAAGGCATATATCCTTTAGTGTAGCGTACTATTTGAAATTCTCGTATGATAATAAATATTCCAAATTTCAATTGTATCGCGGAAAGGATTGTATAGAATGGTTTGTTGCTCAATTGAAACTGATTTCAGAAACGACTAATAAAATTTTCTGTAACCCAAAACCTATGAATCCTTTAACAGAAGAACAAAAGTCAGCATTTAAATTTGCCCTTCATTGTCACATTTGCAATAAACCTTTTAGTATAGATGATATTAGAGTTCGCGATCATTGCCACTTTACAGGTGAATTTTGAGGAGCGGCTCATCAAGATTGCAACATCAATTATCATAATTTTTATATGATACCGGTAGTTTTTCATAACTTATCAGGCTACGATTCGCATTTCATTATTAAAAAAATTGCGTTAGCGTTTTCAGGTTTGGTAAGAATTCTACAAAATAAATAAGGAAAAATACATATCTTTTACAAAATATGTAAATGGTACGAAAGTTAGTTTTAGATTTATCGATTCATTCAGGTTTATGGCATCTAGCATCGAAAAATTAGCTTCCTACTTAGATAATAATAAAAAATCCATCGCCAGGGAGAATTGTAACACCGATAATGAGTTTCAGTTACTTACGCGTAAAGGCATATTTACCTATGATTACATTAACTCTTGGGATAGGCTCAATGAAACCAATTTACCCTGTAAAACAGCATTCTTTAATCGTTTGCGCAATAAAAAATCTCAGATGAAGACTACAATCATGCTAACATTTAATATAAAAACACTAGGGGACTATTCAGACCTATATTTAAAAACAGATGTACTGCTCTTGACTGATATATTTGAAAACTTTAAAAAAACTTGTATGTTCACGTATAAGTTAGATCCGCTTCACTACTTTACGGCTCCTGGTTTAGCTCTAGATGCAATGTTAAAAACGACGAACGTTAAACTCGAGTTGCTTACTGATATTGAAATAATAATGTTTTTAGAACGGGGAATTCGTGGCGGTGTTTCTCAATGTTCGAATAGATATGCTAAAGCAAATAACAAATATAATAATGCAGATTATGATCCAAATTTCGATTCTAAATATTGAATGTATTTTGATGTTAATAATTTATATGGGGCTGCAATGTCTGAATATCTTCCATATGGAGAATTTGAATTTTTAGATGGTACCAGTCCAGATATAGTACGTTTAGACATACTTAATATTACCGATGATTCTGATGTAGGATATATTTTTGAATGCGATTTACGCTACCCAGTGTCTTTACATGAATTTCACAGCGACTTACCTTTGGCGCCTGAACATATGATACCACCATTACCTTCTAATAAATCAAACTTAAAGAAATTACTTACAACTTTATATCCAAAACTCAACTATATTATTCACTACAAGAATTTAAAAATGTATTTAAGCTACGGTTTAGAACTGAAAAAGATTCATAAGGTTCTTCGGTTTAAACAAGCTCCTTGGTTAAAAGAATACATTGATTTGAATGAGAAATTAAGACAACAGTCAAAAAACAGTTTCGATATATGCTTTTATAAAAATATGATAAATTCGGTTTATGGAAAGATGATGGAAAACGTACGGAAAAGGAAAGATGTGAAATTAGTGACCGAATGGGAAGGACGGTTTGGAGCTCGTAGTTACATAGCAAAGCATAATTTTCATAGTTGCACTGTGTTAGACAAAGATCTAGTCTTAATAGAAATGAATAAATTAGAGATTTATTTAAACAAACCCATTTATGTTGGTTTCTCTATTCTAGATATTTCAAAAACCTATTTATATGAATTTCACTATAGTTATATAAAATCGCACTTTGCTAACAAAGCAAAGCTGCTGTACACAGATACGGATAGTTTGATATACGAGTTTAGCGTTGAAGATATTTACTCTTATATCAAACAAGATATTCATAGATTTGATACTTCCGATTACGACCCTCATAACAAATATCATATCCCATTATCAAATAAAAAGGTTCCTGGTATTATGAAAGATGAAAACAATGGCGATATCATGCTAGAGTTTGTAGGGCTTAGATCTAAAATGTACACTTACAGAGTTCAGGATAGGGTAATAAAAAAGTCAAAGGGATCTTCCTTAGCAAGTATTAAGCAAATTTCTTTTGATGATTATAAGAATGCTTTGTTTTATAAACAGACTGTACAGAAACAGCAATGTTTAGTTAAATCAGTCAAACATGATGTCTTTACTATTAAACAAAACAAAATTGTTTTTAATCCAAGTGATGATAAAAGAATTCTTAGTACCTCAACCACTGATGCTAAACCTTGAGGGTATAACAATACACTCAGAAATGACTTGTAAAGCTTCAACCGCTGGCTCAAATAAGGAATGCAATTTATTTTATCTCGATTAACATATTATATTTTTTAGTTATAAAACTTCAGTGTTATGTTTATACCTGCTCAAGTACGCCGTTTTTCGTTTTTGGATGTATCTAAAAAATAGGATACCTTTCAATCAGCCCGAGTTTGAACTATATTAGTATAAATGTATTGTAGAGAAAAAAATAGTAGTAGTAACCGTTCTGTTTAAAAAAAAATCCAGTTTGTTAATAACATACCAGTTAGTTTATTTGAGAAATGTATAACAAAACTTTTATTTAAAATTGTCAATGTTTATGGCTGTTTACTAAATCACTTAATAATTCAAACATGTAAAAGGTATTGTAAAAACATGTAAAATTATTAATAAATAGACTGTGATTGCTAAATAATTTATTGTTTTTTCATAATTTGTAAAGGTGCAGTAATAATAATAATAATAATAAAGTAATTATAATATTCTTATGCTGTTTGAGAGTGGATTGTATTTGACTATCTTATCATGAAGTATAAGGCAATGACAAGATGTATTTGGCAAAACGTTTCTGCTAGTTTCAAATTCTAATCTAATATCGACAGTACCAGATTTTAACGCTTCGTTTTGTCTAGAACACTCTATGACTACTAATGGTGCAATACTTCGTAAATCTTCAGGATTAAAAAGTGGTTTATTTTCCTTTTCGTAGTATGATTGCTGAAACTGAGCATACATCTCATATAACAACGCAGTCTGTTTATTCTCGAACTTCAAATTTAAGTTATCGTGCGGGAAAATTTCTGAATTTAAATATAGTTTCATGTTGGTTAAATAGCAATGATCAAAACGACTGTAGTTGCTCATGTATCTATTTTTTCGGTTGGTTTGGAAACCAACAATCACAAATCTTAGTTTTTCTAATTGTGTTGTTGTATTAATGTTCCATGTATGACGTTGTGTTTCTTGTAGAAGTTGATATTCATGCAACTCCCATCCTCTAAACGGAATATGCAAATCCTGATTTTGTGCAACGCATTCTATTAAATTAATTCGTTGAGTATCATCAACGGCTACATGCGGCATTTTCCATAAAACTTTGTTTAAAACAACTTTTATTTCTTCATCGGTTGTAGGATTAATTATAACATTAGTATCAAAACTAGAACGTGGTAAAACTAACTCATGGCGGATGTTTAAAATAATTTTTTTAAAATCTTTGCATAATCCGAGAACCATTGAAAGGTTTATTGCAACATTAAAATTCCCATTGGCATCAACTATTTGCGAATCATCCATAGAAAACCACCTAGCGTTTTGTAAATGTTTACTTTGATTGCTATTATATGAAACATATCCCTTCATTATAGACGTTAATCCAGGATTCCGAACACGATCTACAATGATACCACCAATCTCATATCTAATTTCATCAAAAAGCAGCAAAATTCCATTATTTACAAACTTTGCTGTCTGAGACTGCGTTCCATCTGTTCTAATTAATTTGCCTTCTATGTACAGCATGCTCTTCGATGGTAAGGTGTATACATCTTGTTGTTGTATAGGGATTCGAATTTCATCATTATTGTTTAAAGATGTGTTAGCATAAGGTTGATGAGTATGTTTTTCAATATTAACAATTGCATTGTCGAAGTAAACTTTTTCACGCACATTCAGTATTTCACTATTCATTCTACTTTTAATTAAATAAATGCAGTCCTAACGATTGTAGAAACTGCCGGTTTTTGTTGTTAGCGGTCTTGAAACAATCAATCGAGTGTTGATTGCTTTGAAATTTTCAGCATTTATAGTAATTCTTGACATGTTGCGTGCGTTATACTTAATACCCATGGCTATTGCAGATTTTTTTTAAATGCAACCTTACAGTTAGCAGTTCTCCTCTGAAATTAACTAAATTTCCATCTTGATCTAACACTTTAACTATTATTTCATTTATTATACGTGACCTGATTGGTAGATATATAATCGTAGGTGGGCACTCGACAATTTTAAAACCTGCAGGTACTTGAGGAAAAAATTCGTGTATTACATGGACTGGTTTACTATTTAAATAGGATCCACTTGCAATATTACAATCGATTAAAACTGCATTCACTTTACAAATGTTGATCGCGTAGTCTGCTTGATGCGTGACAAATGCTAGCAATTTTCGCGGATTGAAACCAAGTAGAGAACCAATTGAATCCTTTTTGGTAAAATCCACATCTAGACTACATTTAATACTACATTTAAGTGTATTATTGTCAGCTGTAATTTCTATATACACTGGCGTCTTTCTAGCGCTTCGTGATTGTTCCATACGACCACGCCATCTTTTATCACCTAAAGCTTTTTGAAGATATTTATTAATTTCTCTAATCTCATAAGCACCTTCAGGTATTTCTATGAACTCTCCGTTGGATCCATAATAAAATTTATTATTTATTCCTTTTTCTATGTTTGGAATTGTGTTATAAGACTCAAAATTTGTTAATCCTAATACGTACTCCGAATCATTATCCAAGTTTATAGGCGGATTAAAGTTGCTTGTTAAAACTGAAGTGTTTCCCGATAGAGTAAAAGTGTACGACATGACAACTTCGTACGCAGTTCTATGTACTACTTAGAAATTGTAAGCATAAATGGCCACAAAACACAGTACCGTACGTTTGTCCTTGGTTAATGTTATAAAGAATTTTACATTTACCCCGCTATTCAAATAACTTATCAACTCTGTCGGTGGTCGCAGGTTTCCGTAGCTGTCATAGTAAATAGCGCTACTACCGTACTTTTTATAAGAGGTCCAATGCGTGCCTAAACCTTCTATTCCATCTAAATTAATTATACCACATTCTTTTAAATTAACTTTCTTGGGAAGATTGTTTCTCATGAACACTCCACGGAAATATGGTACTTCTAATTGCTTAACAAACTCTATTAATTCTACATTGCTTAGTGCTCGATTAGGTAAAATCAAGTTGCGTTCCTTTGAGGTTTTGCAGGGGCTAAAAAAAGACCAAAACCTTTTTTATAAGGTTTGATGTACATGCCGTTTCCGACTGCAATGTCCTCCATTGCCTTGTTATGACGTTGTTTTTCCGCTAGTTGTTCCTTAGCTATTTTAGTATCTGAAACTGCTTGTGCAACAGCAGCTGCACCTCTAGTAAGAGTACCAAGAGCGCTTAGGCCTGCAAAAATTGGTATTAGTGGTAGAAAACCTCCTGTTTTAGGAATTGATATAATACGAGCTGATTTAATATGCTAATTTTGTTTTGCTGTATTGGCTGCCTTAATTGCTATGTTGATTGCATCCATAATATTAGATCCTTTAGCCTTTTTTAAAGCTGTACGTGCTTGTTTGATAATACTTTTAATACCTAGCGTACTTCTTATTTTACGTTTCATTATCAGTTTTCTTATTTTATTGATATTTTTTGTTCTCAGTGATGCACAGGCACCCATACCAAGTTTTACTTTAGCTTTCATTGCGGTAGCTGCTCCAAATGCTGCTACTTTTTCACCTAAGACGAGTCACCAGAATTTAGTCTTTCTGTAGCTAACTGAGCTAACTTCGAATCTGCTCGATGGCGTTTAGATAGATCCGTTTCTTTGGAGTATGCAATATCGTGCTCCTTACAAGCCTTGTCTAACTTGTTTATTCCCATGTCTCCCCGAGCTAACCGTTCGATTAGTTTTGTACCCGGACCGCAAAATTTGTAACCCGGAATATGCGCTTCAAATGGTAAATTATTAATTACAGTATTTAATAGTCCGTTCCCAGTAGTTTTAGAATTATTATATGTAATCATTAGCGGACAACTATCCTCTCAAGCTGTGCAGTAAATAAATAAAATATTATGAATTAATGATTCTTTATATACTCGCCGTTTCTTATATATAATTCCACTTTTTTTTTACAATCGAATTTAGTACTTGCAAACATGCGTGTTGTGAAACAATCAACACCTTTAACCATAAACAATAATGACATTGGCGTGCAATCCTTAGCTAAAAAGAAAAAACATAGCGTTCTTCTGCCTTCATCTATTCGATATCTAGTTGTTGGTCCATCAAATTGCGGTAAAACCAACGTTATGATTGGGTTAATAGAACATCCTAATGGTTTAAAGTTTGAAAACGTATATGTTTATTCTAAATCACTTTATCAACCAAAGTATCAATACCTTGAAAGTCTACTGCGACCAATAAAAAGGATCAAATATTATACATTTTCCAGTTCTGGTAATATTATATCTCCATCTGATGCTCGAAATAATTCTATAGCTGTTTTTGATGATGTAGCTTGCGATAAACAAGGTATCATTAGGGAATACTTTAGTATGGGGCGTCATAAACAAGTAGACAGTTTTTACTTTTGTCAAAGTTATACTCGTATACCTAAGCACTTATTAACGTGTTTTCCAATTATTAAACCTTGTAACATTTATCGAGAGCTTTAGTTTATGCTACATTGAATAAATGTACCATGCTCAAACTATTGATTTTTATCCTGAAAAGCTCTAACACTATTAACCTTTGTAAACAATTTTTGACCTTGTCCTAGTACTAAATTAACGTATACAAATTAAACCTACATTATAATATGTGATTTTATCCCAATCCAATTATATTAAAGCGTTCTAAATAAATTATTGCTTTCTATATACAGGGTACCTATAAATACATAAATGCTTGGCCTATTTGCACCTATCTAAGCCTACCCAATCACGGTAATATATATATATATATATATATATATATTGATGTGATAAAGAGGTAACGAGAGGTTATTGAAACTTAAATTCTATAAATAAAACCTCTCCAAAGAGAAGTAAACGGAAAAAATTGAAATTTTCAAATATTTAACCTCCCTACCCTGTATAAATATAAGCTTATTTCATTATCGTTAAAATACGTCATTTATTAAACTCGCGTTGTTACAAAACATTTAAAGAAACCCTTATTTAATTAAATCCCGTGCGGAGTGTGAAAAAATCGTGAAACAAATATAAACTTTAAACCGTGTGTTTAAGTATAGCCTTCTGTACCTAATAAAAACGAGTTTTCATTCTAAGAGATAAATACAAAGCCATTTAATACATCCTCGTAAAAACCATATCAATGTTATTGCATTTGCAAAGACAAGGAAGGTAATTGCAAGCTTTAATGCATCTTAATAAGAGCAGCTGCGATTAATTTTTCCATGTAGATTAAAAGAAAGTCACATGTACTTTCAAACATACGAGGGCCGTTTTTTTATCTACCTTCGATCGCTCCGTGCAGACGCTACGCGGGTAGCAGGAAGCGGTCATGCACTGTAGGCGACAATGCCCGCCCACACACTCTGGAGCAACTCAACGGCTTCTCGAACAATTTGGATGGGACATTTTCGATCATCCGCCATACAGTCCTGACTTAGCACCAAGCGATTTTCATCTTTTTCCTAACCTGAAGACGTGGCTTGGTAGGAAGCGCTTTCAAACCAATGAAGACCTTCAAACCAACGTCAAGGACTACTTGAATTCATTAGTGGCAACTTTCTTTGAACAGGGTATTGAAAAGCTTGTCCACAGATACGACAAATGTCTTAATCTCTTCGGTGATTATGTCGAAAAGTAACCGCAAGTGTACCAATCTTTTGGTAATAAAATTATTGCTTTATATGAACTGGTCTTTTATTTATAGCCTATCGGAGGTTAAAAAAAATGGCCCTCGTACTAAATTGACTTTCGTGTGTAGATCTTTTAAAAGTTTTTAAATAAAACCATATTCTAGAATCTTCAGGTACTCAATTAATAAACAAATACTTCATCAATTACTAAAAACTGTTTTTAAAAAACTTTAAATAGCCAATTATAAATAAACGCCCTATTCAAGGAGCTCGCACGCACGTTAAAATGCAGTAAAAATTAGATGCGCCAGTTTTATTACTCCATATATTAGAATAAGATAGAATGAGGCGCAACCAATAACCTCGTGCGTTAGACAATGGTAAACAGCACGTTTTACGATAAAACATAAATCATTAAATGACATTAAATAAATAGTTAAAGGGCAAAAACGGTGTAAATTCTTCTTAATATTACATCACCTAGATGAATAATTTTTTAGGTAAATTTAGAAGAATCCTGAGGTTTACGAATGGGAGATAATTTTAGTGTACAAACGGTAACTTGGTTAGAAGGATTTCTTGATTCATTTTTTTCTAAACCAAGCAATATATAACGTTGAGTAGAGATTCATTATATATCCGAGATCGACTCTGCAGAGTCGCAATAAAATGTAAGTTTGAACATAGAAGTTCTTAAACGCAATTAATTGATGAAGGATTATGGTTATGTAATATACTGAGAAAAATAAACCTCCTTCGATACAAGAGCTACTTTAAAGTTAATTAATTAAAGTAGAAGATGCACCTTTGCAAACTAATAAACAGATGGAGATTTAAAATGGAAATGGAAAGCTTTTAGTAACGCTAATTACGTTTGTAAATAATATTTTAATAAACGCTATATGACCATAAGAATTGCAAGTACAAATTTTAGATTTTTTGTTTGTAACTGATAAAAATACTCAAATATTTGTAAAGTAGAATTAGTCTTGATCACATAATTTCTTTTGTAAGCGAATAATTGCCAATATATTTTGAGTTCGAAGTTTGGAGCATTACGACTTTCAATAAATTATCTTCAAAAGTTATTGATTAATCACTTACAAGTATAGTAATAAAAGATAGGTACATTCGAGTCGAGTATGTCGAAGCAGTAAGATGTGTTAATGTGCTGCTCTTGTAAATAAATCATTTGTCTTGTAAATTTATCATAATATTATTAATGTACAGTACCTTCTAGTGATAATAAAAATACATCATCGCGTGTTTAATGTTATGGAACGCTCTGTGCACGTGTCATTAATAATTATTGTGTTCTGTATATTTCGATTACAACCTTGTATTAGAAAGATGGTCTTAACACAATCACAAATACATGATATTCAAAACTTATTTGATACATCACTAAAAAAGCTAGTGTCGAATAAAGATTTTTTGGATGCTATCTCTAATAATGTGGCAGATATTGTGCAATCAAAGTTACAAAAAATGTTTAACGAGCAGAATGCTATTATTGCTGATATGAAAAAGCAAATCACCACGCTTGAGTTGCAAAATGAGGAGCTAATTCGAGAAAATACAAGTTTTAGAAATACTATGGAGGATTTGCATCAATATAGTCGTAGAAACAATTTAACAATCTTTGGAGTTGAGGAAAAGCCAAATGAAAATACAGATGCAATAGTAATTGCTTTGTGCAAAGAAAAATTAAATTTAGATATAAAATTGGATTATATTGAGCGGTCACATCGTGTAGGAAAACAACAAAACGTCCAATTATTATTAAGTTTTCTAGCTATCGCTATAGACGTTATGTATTTCAAAATAAATCCTTGTTGAAAGGGACTCTTATTCGAATCACAGAAGATATTACTAAAGATAAACTTGCATTGCTCAAAGAGGCGAAAAATATGTTTGGTTATGGAAAAGTCTGGACCACAGGTGGTGTTCTTTGGGTAATTAAAAATTCACAAAAGTATGTAGTACGCAATGAATCTGATTTGGTTAAGTTGATAGATAAATAACAAGTATTTAGTAGTTATATAGTTTACTAAGCATGCTGCACATTATACTTAAGTTGCGGATTGCTAGAATACGATAATTTGATACGTTTGAGATACACCTATTTTGCATTTTTTTCTTTTTTGCTTTGTTTTTTACTTAGCTACGTGTGCTTTAATATTTTGCTTTTGTTTTGTATTCCTATATTTAAATTAAATTAAAGTAAATTAAATAGCTCTATTAGGTTAGTATAGTTGTTTATAAATGAAAATTGCTCATTTAAATGTGCGATCCTTGTTGGCTAGTTTCAATGATTTCATTAATTTAATAGATGAAAACCGTTTTGATTTGGTCGGGGTCTCTGAAACATGGCTTACTTCATACGTCCCCAATACCTCTGTCAATATAAATGGGTTTAATTTTTTTCGTAATGATAGAGTGGGTCGAGGGGGTGGGGTTGGTGTGAACGTCAGGAAGGAACTTAAATGTCAGGTTATTTTGTTTGGTTTGCAATTGACCGGTATACTTGAACATATTTGGATAATGTTTAAATTAAATCCGAAAACTTTTGCTGTAGGCACAGTATACAGATCCCCAAACTCTAATCTGCTTATAGTTGTGTTGATGAACTAGATAATATAGTATCTTATTTAGCATCAATGGTGAATAATATAATATGTTTAGGTGATGTCAATATGAATCTTTGCAATTTAAGTAATATTGTCACACGCTGCTTTGATTCTTATGGATTCATCCAAGTGATAAATGAACCTACATGCATAGCAAATAACAGCAGTACTCTTATTGATCTCATATACTTATCAAGTGATGAATTATTTGTTTGTGCAGGTATTATCAATGCTGATATTGTTTCGGATCACAGATTAGTTTTTGTGAAATAAATGTTTATTTTGATACCACAAAACCAATAAATGTAACTATTAGAAGTTTTTCCCGATTTAATCATGAAAAATTCTTTGCGGATCTGATTAGACTATCTTGGACTGATGTTTTACGTGAATCGAGTATTGATAAGAAAATAAAAGTATTAAACTCTTATATTATAAAATTATTCGATTCACACGCGCCACCAACGACAATTAGGATATCTAAACCAAAGGCGCCTTGGCTTACAAAGAATGTGAAACATGCTATGAGATCTCGTGATTTGGCATTAGGAAATTACCGTACTACTAAAAATAATATCAGCTGGAATAAATACAAATACAAAAATTTAGAGATTGTGTTAAGGATAAGATAAAAGTCATAATTAACAATACCTCTATTTCATTAGTTAGTTCCTCAAGAAATTTAGGTTTAATATTTTACGACGATCTGCGCTTTAAGTCACATGTTGCAGGGTTAATAAAAAGGTCGTATATAGCACTTAAACAACTATATGCTTGTCGGTATATACTAACCTTACAATTGAAAAAGCTGTTGTCGCAAACTCTAGTTCTGTCATTGTTTAACTATTGTGACTTTATATATGGTCCAAACCTTGCTAGTACTTCTAAGACACAAATACAAAAGATTCAAAATACTTGTTGTCGTTAAGTTTTTGGATTACAAAAATTTGATCATGTATCGCATAAGATAAAAGAGTTGCATTGGTTAAATATGGATAACTGCAGGAAATATCATTTGTTATGTTTTGTTCATAAAATAATTATAAATAAGACTCCAGGGGATATTGCTAAAATATTAATGCCACGCTCCAAGTGCATTGCATCCATATTAGACAAACTACAACTGTAACGATTCCCAAGCACTCGACTGCTATGTTTCAGAGAGGATTCATCTATAATGCTGTCTCTACTTATAATGCAATTCCAGATGGATATAAAAATCTTTCTTTTACCCCATTCAAGGCTCAAATCAAGGCGCATATTTTGGATAAGCTAATTGTATATTTTCAATTATTGTGTGATTACTCATTTGCTTCAAAAATTTTCTTGTCAAGTTATGTAGTGGTTTATGCAGGTTAAGTGTAAGCGTAGTCTATGACTAAACTTCGCCTGCATGGACCTACAAATATGTCTTATGTAATAATGTTTTAATGTAATATTAACAACAATAAAGTCAATATTATTATTATTATTATTATCCACATAGAAATTAAAGAGGATTGTAATTTTTAACAGGGACTCGTTAAGAACTGTTTTAATAATTAGGTAACTTCTAAGAATTATTTCTGTATCAACTTGAGCTGTAACTGTTTTATAGATTTTTTGTATGAGAAAAATTGTTTTTAAATGTATAAATGTTTCTTGAGATTACTTTTTCATTTCATTTTGTAAATTCCACAGCATAATTTCCGTTGAGCTAGCCAGGCAAAGCAAAGTAAAGAAAAAGGAGGTAAGATAGTAATTTCAAATTTCCCAATACTGTACCATGTCACGGTATAATTTGGGCAAACCCCAAACCCAAGCGTTATTACAACTATATGTATGTATATATATATATATATATATATATATATATATATATATATTACTCATATTTAGACCAAGGTAGAAAATTAAATAATCACATCAAATAATTTTAATCACCGTGTAGAAGCTTTGGGAAAAGGTACGCGTTATTAAAAAAAACCGTGAAGCATAAAAATTCATTCGTTTCATTAAAAATAAGGGAGTTAAATTATGTACAAGACGCTTGCTATAAAAAAAAAAAGGAAGCAGTATTAAAAAGCTACGTGTAATTTAATTATTCCTAGTAAAGAAACAAAGAGAAATTACGTGTAAAATTTATATTAATTAACTCAATTTTAAGTAACCGGTATTAAACAAAACGTACAGATAATAATTAATATTTGATTAGGAGTCACTAAAATTTATAGGGTATTATTTTAATTGGAGTTAATTGAACCGTTAGTAACATATAATATCTATAAAAACTTGTAAAAACCCAATAAAATGCAAATCGTAGAGGGTTATTTAGAAATATTATGTTTGAACACCTTCGTATTTTTAAAAGCTCATTTTGCGTAAATTTTGCAGATAATTAATGGTTACAGAGAATGTTGGAGAAACCGTCGCATAATAGTTACGGGAAATGCTAAAGGTGGGGTATTTCACAGTCCACATGGACTGAAATAATCGATAATAAAGAATATCAATTTGCACCAATAAGAACAGGGTAGATAGAGACAGATAATATGCGCAAGACCGAGACACATATAGTAAAAGGCGTGAGTGGAGCAACGTACACTGGGTTGCGATTGGGTGAAAATAAAAGGCAAAATTGAGAGGTAAAAATAACATTTCTGTATAAAATTCAATTAGTTATTTCCAGACGTTGCGAGCCGTGTCGAAATTTCTGAGATTTGACTGGGGTGCGAGTGCAAATTTCGTAAAAATCGCATGCCGGGCTGCGGAATGGAAACCTAGCATGCAAAATTCTGAAGAATTGTCCGTTTTGGGGACAAGACCGACAGACAGGCTAACCTCTATATATACCGAGGTGAATATGAACAAGCTCTCTTACATCTGCGACTTGATAGAATAATTTAAAGTTTGCTAGTATATTTTGGTGATTTAAAACAGTTTGTTCTTTACGTGCTACAATGAATGTACTTTAGTGCACTTAGAAAAGAAGATACAAGGTAATAAAGTTTAGTATCACTGTACCAATTAGTAAAATTTACAACGACAAATGAATACACAAAAGTAGGCAGTTTTGGCGTATATTGGTGAAAGAAGTATGAATTTCTTTGTTATTTTTCGGGGGTGTTAATAATTAAATGGTTCGTAAACGTGTCTGGATACACAAAACAAGCTTCAGATATACACAAATGAGTTCCGGAAAAGCACTGAAACTACTTTAGATGAATGGTGATTGAGAAAATGTTTAAAAGCGACCAGTAATCCGAGGACGTAAACATAACCCAGTTGGATTGGTGTGATTAACAGAGGGCGATGTACATTGAAGCCACTAGTGCAGTAACCTTCAGGTAACTTATGCTTTGTTGTTGGATTTTGATATTTTGGTGTGTGTTGAATAACTTTATAATTGATTTACTTAAAATGGACAGTAGTGAAATTGTACTAACAATAAAATTTTAATTTTAAGGTGAAATTTGCTTGTTTAAGTAGAAAGGGGTATTTAGTATTTATGTTCTGGATTAAGATAAAAATTTGGGTATGTCTTTGAGCTCAATTAGACGAACCTGGTTAATTAACGTAAAGGGGTGGTAGATGCTCCCTTTGTACTCAGACTCCGGTCTGCATATATTGTTATATTAATTAGTAGGCATCCTACAAGGACTTTAATTCTGGATGCACATTAAAATGATAATAAATTTAATCTTGAAATTTTCTGATACTGAAATTTATGCTGAATTTTAATGTTGAAATTTTAATGTATTGTGAATATTGATGTAAATAGAGTTAACGTTGATGTTTGTGATAGGAATGTGTTTGTTTTTTTTATGATTGAGGATGAAAGTTATCTAGAGGAGCAGCCGAGGCGATTAACAGAAGAAAGTCAATGGACCAACACAGTTAAGGTAATGAATAGCTTTTTGGTGGATTCACAGCATTCTTGACGCCCAATTCGTGAGGCTCGATTCTAATACAGGGAAACACAGCATGCATGGCGACCCAAAAGTGAGGCTTGAGTTCCAAATAAAATTTTTGTGATTTTATTCCAGGAAACTGGCGATCTGAGAGAGAGAGTTTCTGTTTGTGTATTAATTTAAGAGTATTTCAGAGTGTGTGTGAGAGGGATTAGAACGTATGCAGAGAAAGGAGTGGTTAAGGAGTCAAGGAGTGGAAATTGGAAGTGACGATAGTGCATTGTGTGGGAAAAATTCGAAAATGGAAGAAGCTGGAGGTAGTAGAGATCAGTCGAGGACGGAATCAGGGGATCAAGGAAACGAGATGATAATGAGAATGCTAGAGAGGATGAACGATGAAGCTAATAGAGCTAGGGAAGAATCTAATAGAGCTAGGGAAGAATCGAATAGAGCGAGGGAGGAGTCCAACCAAAAATTAGAGCAGATAAGCGGGAAAATTGAACAAAATACTAAAGAATTTACAGAATTTAAAAATAGTCTTACCGTGAAACTGGGGGAAGTAGAAAATAGGGTTGAAAAAAATGAGCGTGATATTACAGGTCTTCGACAGGAAATGGGACATTTAAGGTCCGAAGTACGCATTTTTTGTGAAGAAGAGATTAATATAAAAATGACTGAAGTAACGGACTCATGTAGGGATCAGTTAGGCAGGGTAGAACGCGACAGACCAGCAACAGAATTGGGAACAGAGACGACCATACGTTAGGAGTAATAGTTTAGGAAGGGGACCTGCACCGAGACCGGAACCTACCAGAAGGAATAGTTCACCGGACATGAGGGGGACAGCTAATACAGACACGGAACGAGTGGAAACGCCTAGGACATACGCTGAGGTGACGGCTAGACCAGGACCAAGTAGAGAAAACAGACCTGGACAGGATTTTTAGAACGCGAAGTTGGTAGTATCAAATACAACATGTCAAGTTTAACGGGGGATGGTCCCAGATTTTATACAGGTGGGGTATCATTGGACCAACACATGAAGTTTTATGGCGATAACAGGGTAAATCCACAAATTTTTATTAATAGCGTAAGAAATCTAGTGGGAAATTTATTAGACGAACAGACTAAACTGAATACGATAAAGGCTTTATTAAAGGACAATGCGGAAGCATGGTACAATTTAGTAGGACAGGACATTGACACCTACACGGACTTTGAAGACAGATTTTTAGAGCACTACTGGAGTGACCACAGACAAGACCAAGTACGAGACGACTTAATCACAGGGAAATTTAAGGGAGAATTGTCAGGAAGTAGGGAGCAATATGCTATACGCAAGTATAGCATAGCAAAGCAACTGAACCCACCACTGACGGACCGACAAATTATCAAGTATTTATCACGACACTTCGAGGTAGAAGTAAGACAACACGTAGCACTACAGAACATAGTGGACAGAGAAATGTTTTTAGAATACCTGCAGAGGTACGACGACGTAAGTAGTGGACGACCTCGGGATAATAGGGAAAGACAGATCAACACGGTTAGGTTTGACAATAGACGGGACAACTATGCTAGAAGGGGGAATAGTTACGGATACCAGCGACAGAATTGGGAACAGAGACGACCATACGTTAGAAGTAATAGTTTAGGAAGGGGACCTGCACCGAGACCGGAACCTACCAGAAGGAATAGTTCACCGGACATGAGGGGGCTGCTAATACAGACACGGAACGAGTGGAAAAGCCTAGGACATACGCTGAGGTGACGGCTAGACCAGGACCGAGTAGGAAAAACAGACCTGGACCGGATTTTTAGAACGCGACAGACCACTAGATTTCAGTGTAAATGTATATGAACATCCACGTGAATTTTTCAAAATTGAGGAGGAAGTAGAGCCAGAAACTGAGGAAAAATTATGTTTGCCAATTATTAATATAGGAATTTTTGAGAATAATGTAGAAGTATTACTTGATACAGGGGCAGAGGCGAGTTTAATATCGGAGGAATTCGTCAGCAAAATTAGGGATAAGGTTTGTGATAGAATTATGCCTATAAAGCGTAGCCATTTAGTAGCTCCAAATAAAAAGAAGTTTGCTGTAGTAAATAGTGTTGTGGTGCTTAGGATAGATATAGGAGATTTAAGCTGAGAACAGGAGTTTGTAATTGTACCTGGACTGAAGTTTCAGAGCATTTTAGGTGTTGACTGTATGATGCAGTTAGGGGTTTTGATAGATATGGAAAGGAAGGTAATAAGGATTAAGGATAGGGTAGTGCCATGGAAGGGCAGTTATGAAGTCACAGAGGATGACACGGGGTTTAGTATTAATGTAGTAGAGGTAGAGGATGATGAAGTTAAACAGATCAACACAATAAGATGTCCAGAGGATAGGAGAGTAGAAGTTCAAGCTTTATTACAAAAACATGCAGAATTAGTGGGGGTAGAAGCAAGCACAGCGTTAGGCTATGAGCACATATTGGAAGTGGATAATTCAGAACCGTTCAACGCAAAGGTTTATCCTATTCCAGCAGCATATCGGGAGCAGGTGAAAGCAGAATTAAATAAAATGTTGGAAGATGGCATAATAGAGGTATCAAACACTCATTTCATAAATCCGTTGGTGGTAGTTAAGAAAAGGATGATAGCATTCGTTTATGTTTAGATGCACAAAAATTAATCAACGGACCAAACTGCAATTCCATTGTCCACCATCCATGGACACACTTTTAACGAGATTAAGTGGCAAGTTTATTTTTAGTAAATTAGATTTAAAAATTCATTCTGGCTGATTCCATTACACAAAGATTCTAGAAGGTACACAGGATTTTCCGTAGAGGAAAAATCTATAATTTTAAGGTAGTACCGTATGGTTTGTCAACGTCGAGTGCAGCATTAATTAAGGCAATGCAAGCAATTTTAGGAGCATATGAGCAATTCTGCATACACTATGTGGATGATATTTTAATTTTAGTGAAACTGAGGAACAACATTACTCTCATTTAGAACGGATATTATTAGAGCTTAAATTAGCAGGATTGAGGCTGAATATAGAAAAATGTGAATTTTTTCAAAAACTGTTAAATTTCTGGGGTATGTGGTGAACACTCAAGGTATGTGTATCGATAAAGAAAGATTGTCCGAACTTTTGACATATCCGAGACCTAATAACATTAGGAAATTAAGAGCTTTTTGGGGTCCTTAACTTTATAACAAGCTTGTACCGGGATTTGCTGAAACACCATTTTTAACTTCTAAGAAGGAGTAAGAGGAGTTGACGAAAGTAAGGGACATTTATCTACATTCGAAAATTTACGTCAATAATTTTGAGGATCAATTTGATGAGGTTTCGTTAGGAGACGAAACGATGTGCTTTCGTAGTAGTTTAACAGAGTTTAGAGGGCAAGGTGCGAATCTTTTGTTCGAACTAACTGAAAAATTACCAATTGTGAAAGACAGGCTCAGTGTTTGGGAAAGAAATTAAATTTAATTGTTGGAAACATTTGTTCAAACGATATTCGGCGTTGTGTCACTTGATTTAAATTTGCTAAAAATTTTATGGGGATTATACTAGGAGTTTATTTAATTAATATATTAAGGAGAATATCTGAAAATTTAATCAAATTATAAAACCAGCAAGTATAACAAAAACTGTACTCATATTCATAACAGTTATAAAACGATTCGAATGAGAAAGAATCTTAGGAATTATGGTAATTAGTTACAGAATTATTATAACAAGTTAATAACAAGGGATTTAAACTCCTATATAAGGATTTTTGTAAAAATTCAAATTGGAATTATGTATATAGGGAAAGCAATTAATTATTAAAGACTAACATTTATAGTTTACATAATGAAAACTTAATTTCACAAAGTTTTTTAACAAAATTAGAGTCATAATTCAGCAAAATATTCTGCACTTATGTACTTTGAACACAAACATGTAGATAAATGTGGTACAAATATCACGTACAAATCCCTGGACTAGTTGCAATTGTTTTAGTAATTAGAAGTACAAAGGACACAAACATGTGCTGATTGTGACTGATGTGTTTTCGAAATTTACCAAATTATATCCCACTCGGGATTGTAACACAGTCGGAACAAACAAGAAATTGGAACAATTTTGTAGGGAAGTAGGAACTTTTAAACGAGTATTAGCAGACAATGCTACATATTTTAATAATCAAAGATTTAGGGATTATTGGGAGGCAAAACATCAAAGTGGTGTTTTGCAGCATAAGGCATCCTCAAGCTAATCCAGCTGAGCGATATATTCAAGAGACAGTTAAATTCTTGCGTTTGGCTTCACATAGGAATCATCGTTTATGGGAAGACAATTTGTCCAAGGTTGAATCTTTTATCAATGAAACCCTAGTACCGTGACAGAAACCAGTCCCATTATGCTGATCAAGCAACAGTATCCGAAAGACCATGGCAAATTGTGCCTAGGGACGATGAATTTCAACAACTTTTGGTAGATGTGAGGGAGAAGTTAAGGAAGAGGCTGAAAAATATACAAGGAAGATGAACGCAAGAATTAGAAAGAGGGTAAAATTTAAAGTGGGAGACCAGGTAGTAGTAAAAGCTTGAGAGTAGGGAAGAGATAGGATGACATGTGCTAAACTACACTTGCCATATGAGGGACCTTTTGAGATAGGTGAAGTAGTAGGAGTGCACGTATTTATTAAGGGAAGTAGTACGGAAATGAGAGGACGGTTTCACGTCAACCTACTATTCCCTTATACCGGAGAACCATCACCACAGGAGAAATAGGTGTATAATAGAGTAAAATTTAAATAGGATAGGGATAGAATAGGTGTATATAGAAGAGTAGAAGTAGGTGTGTATAGAAAATAAAGCTAGGTATAGGATAAATATGGGAGATAAGTAGAAATAGGTATATAGGATGAGAAGGAAAATTAAATGTAGGAAGAAAATAAGATAGGTTAAGTGTAGATATTTTTTATAAGATTAGTGGGGGTTAGGAATAGAATAAGAATAGGATAGGTATATAGAATTAGTTAGGGGGAAGTGAAGTATAGTGAAGATTAGTTAAAAGTTAGGAATAGGATAGGTATATAGGATGTATATAGGATTAGATGGATAAGTAGGATGAAGTTAGGGATAATTTCAGTTTATAAAATTAGGTGAGTTAGAAATAGGATAGGGATATAGGACAGGTGTAAATAATTTTTTGATTGGATAAGGTAGGTAAGTTAGATAGATAAGGGTAGAGAGAGATAGGCATTTTTTGTAAATTTTGTTTGCGGTTTAAATATTTTATATTTGAATTCAAATAAGTGGGATTATTTGTATTCAAATAGGGGGAAAATACTCATATTTAGACTAGGGTAGAAAATTAAATAATCACGTCAAATAATTTTAATCACCGTGTAGAAGCTTTGGGAAAAGGTACGCGTTATTAAAAAAAACCGTGAAGCATAAAAATTCATTCGTTTCATTAAAAATAAGGGAGTTAAATTATGTACAAGACGCTTGCTATAAAAAAAAAAAGGGAAGCAGTATTAAAAAGCTCTACGTGTAATTTAATTATTCCTAGTAAAGAAACAAAGAGAAATTACGTGCAAAATTTATATTAATTAACTCAATTTTAAGTAACCGGTATTAAACAAACGTACAGATAATAATTAATATTTGATTAGGAGTCACTAAAAATTAAAGGGTATTATTTTAATTGGAGTTAATTAAACCGTTAGGAACATATAATACGTATAAAAGCTAGTAAAAAAAAACCCAATAATAGTCAAATCTTAGAAGGGTTATTTAAAATGTTACGTTTGAACACACCTGCGTATTTTTAAAAGGCAATTTCAGTTTAATTTGTTTAGATAAACATGTCGATTCTACGGATATTGGAAACGGTCGGATGCTTTAGCACGAAATACAAAACAGGGTTTATTTAAAAAGCTCGTTATACGTAAATTTTTCAGATAACAAATGGTTACAGAGAATCTTGGAGAAACCGTAGCTTAATAGTTACGGGAAATGCTAAAGGTGGGTTATTTCACAGTCCACATGGACTGAAATAATCGATAATAAAGAATATCAATTTGCACCAATAAGAACAGGGTAGATAGAGACAGATAATATGCGCAAGACCGAGACACATATAGTAAAAGGCGTGAGTGGAGCAACGTCACTGGGTTGCGATTGGGTGAAAATAAAAGGCAAAATTGAGAGGTAAAAATAACATTTCTGTATAAAATTTAATTAGTTATTTCCAGACGTTGCGAGCCGTGTCGAAATTTCTGAGATTTAACTGGTGCGAGTGCAAATTTCGTAAAAATCGCATGCCGGGCTGCGGAATGGGAACCTAGCATGCGAAATTCTGAAGAATTGTCCGTTTTGGGGACAAGACCGACAG